>PNEQ01041395.1:0-50572 GCA_003012365.1 Medauroidea extradentata
TGTGCCACCAGACTTGGCCAGCAGATTATACAATTGTGCCACCAGACTTGGCCAGCAGATTATCTAGAAACAATTGTGCCACCAGACTTGGCCAGCAGATTATCTAGAAACAATTGTGCCACCAGACTTGGCCAGCAGATTATACAATTGTGCCACCAGACTTGGTCAGCAGATTATCTAGAAACAATTGTGCCACCAGACTTAGCCAGCAGATTATACAATTGTGCCACCAGACTTGGCCAGCAGATTATCTAGAAACAATTGTGCCACCAGACTTGGCCAGCAGATTATCTGGAAATAATTGTGCCACCAGACTTGGCCAGAAGATTATCTAGAAACAATTGTGCCACCAGACTTGGCCAGCAGATTATCTAGAAACAATTGTGGCACCTGACTTGGCCAGCAGATTATCTAGAAACAATTGTGCCACCAGACTTGGCCAGCAGATTATCTGGAAACAATTGTGCCACCAGACTTGGCCACCAGATTATCTAGAAACAAATGATTGAAAAAAAGGGGGAATTAGTGGTACCATAATAATGTACCAACTTTTTTGCTATCTTTAGAGTACATGTATTTCTTTAAAAATAGTTTTTACTTCAAATTACAAAGGCGTCTTTCCTTAACTATATATATTAACATTCACTATAAATTGTTTCATTTGTATCATATTAATAGGCTTTTACGTTGAGTAAGTAGCAGAAATAGTAAAATCACTACTGACATGCACTTACCGTACATCGTCTTATTTGTGGGAAGTTACTATTTGTGTAAGTGTTGGACAGTGTTTGGTACAGTTATAAAATTACAAGTTGGTGCAGAGGACCCTTACGAGACGTAAACATGGACAACCTGAAGTAATCAGTGTAAACCAAAAATACAAAAAATGTTTCGATTGTTTGCAAATATTGATATAAAATAACATCCTCAATACCCAGGAAGTCATACATTTGAAAGTACATTACCGGGGATGTAACTATGATACTCTGTAACACTGTAGGTTTTTCATGTTCTGTGGGAATACCAGATAAATTTATTATTATTATTATTATTATTATATTTTTGTTTTTCTCTTTACTATTATATTTTTAATTTTCATATATACACACAGGTGCTAACTTTAACAATATCTGTAGTAATTATTCAACTCAAGGAACAAATTTAATTAATTATCTTAGGCTTTAATGTATGTGGGTATGCGTTGTGTTGCTTTGGGGACTCAAGGAAAAAGCAGACAATTTTTTTTTATTGACAGGTGTGCCGGAGAGTTTAGATTAATTCAGTTATGGCGGGTTGGCCGGGTAGCAACAAGCCGAGTTTTCCTTGTTTGCAAGTATACTGCGCAATTAGGTTTAATGGGTGCCCAACCACAAAGAGGTGTGGGTTTAATTTAGTCTCTAGAGGGTGGTATGTATTGGGTAGCCAATAGGAGTGTGACAATTGAAGGTGAGGCTAGAGGGACGCTAGCAGCGACGCACTTGGTTCTGTAAGAGTCGTTCCCTGGTACTGGGGATGTCCGGACACAGCTAGGGTGTAGCCACGGTCCGTGTATTCGTATAAAAAGAAATAAACGAAGAAATAGTGCAGTAGCCCATAAATGTAACGGGAGTGGCACATTTTACATACACAGGTAGCGCCCGCAGTCGTTTTTTCTTTGCAACCTATTTTGGACATTTCAGAATTCTACAAAGTCTTTTCTTCCACCTGTGTGTGTGTGTGTGAGGCCATTATGGCGCCTGGGTCTGGTTTTCACCACCCAGTATTCTTCTTCTGTTTATTGAGATGTAACTTTTTAATCATCTTCGTGTGGACATTTCTGGTGCTTAATTAATTTTTTTCAGTTTCTCTTCAAGATGTTTTCCGGTCTGTTCTTTGCTCTGCGAGTTCCTGAGTGTCCAAAGCAAGTGATTTCTGTATTGTAATGCTGTGACGGATTTGTAAAGACTGGTTTGAATTTACATTCGAGAATAAATCAAGAATACGTGTAATTTTTTTTTTTCCGTTATTTCTGCCAGGTTTTTGGTTAAAAGAGTAGCCAAACATTTTCATATATCTAAATTAACCGTTTCTCAACAGACAATTTTAGTTTTACAACCTTTATAGTCGCAAGGAAAATGTCAAAAGGTGAGTAAGGCTGCGATGTAACGAGAAGAAGCTGACTTCATTTGCTGTTGCGGGGCCAAGTGAGGCGTAGCCCCATTATACAAGGGTTCATCTTGTATGTTTATCGTATGCTTGGCGAGTGCGACATCTGGTGTACAACTGCTTGGTGTGTGACAACTTTTTGAGTGGGTAGTGAATTATAACAGAAAGTTTTACTGTAATGTAAATGAAATTGTAATGTATTGTGATGGGTCTGCTTATACGTTGTGGTGTTATTGGTTTATATTTATATAGATGTTATGATGTTACGATGTCCCTGTTTGCGGCGATAAAATGTGACGGGGCTCCGTCTACGTCGCCGATGTAGTTGTTGTTGATTCGGGGACGTAACTCTCCTCCTTTGCTATTGCAAGTAGTTAGCAGGCAGAAAAATGGCAAAACACAGAGAGCTGATGCAGAGGCGGTGTCTATTATGTTGATGCCCGGATAGCAGTGAGGTTAGTCTGAAACTGATAAAAAAATAATAAGAAGAAAATTATATCAGCATATTTTTTATTTAACCTTTCTTTTGAAGCACTTTAACGGACAAAGGCAATTCATAAAGTGAGTGCTCGCCCAGAGTTAGTTGAGGTGACTTTTCTATATATGTATTACGACTTGCCGCTTCCCTCCGTAATAGTACTTGGTCCGGCACTTTATCTACCTTAGTTCTGACTACGCGGTTACCAATACCTACTTCTGGTTACATTACTACAAAATGAAAAGGCAGTATGCCAAAAAAGGAGAGACATACAAAAAGACTTATCTCTTCTAACGAATCCGTCCTCTAGGCTTCACAGCCCCTCTACCACGTCTAACACGTCCTCTTCCTGCCACCATCACGCCCCAACTAATAAAAACACTCAGCCGGCCATCTCCCGGTGACCGTCCACGAGCTCCGATGTACGACGACTAACCGATGACAAACACAAACAAGAAAACTTTATCGGCCATCTCATGGCGACCGGTCACAAGCTCCGATGAATCACAACTACTTGACGACAAACACAAACAAGAAAACTTAGCCGGCCATCTCCCGGCGACCGGTCACGAGCTCCGATGAAACACAACTAACTTTCCTGGGCGGACACCCGGACTTACTCGGCCGAGCGGCGGAGGGATACATCAGGATCCAACTTGCCTAAAAAGCTGGTTGATTGATGTTTATAACCTAAAAATTGTATGTAACATAGATACTGATAAATTTACAAAGCATTTTATTCCATAATACCAGCTAAATATTCATTAGATTATTGATTGAGGATGTGCAGCGTCATCAATCTGTCGCGGATCACCACCTTCACGGAGTTTTGCGCCCGACACTACCACCTACGTCGATCGAGAAACGCCCGGCAGAGCTCATCGCATTCCAGCACGTCCCTGTATGTGCTTCCAGGCGAGTGAACTCTGACCTGCCTGCCAGATAAATCCATCCAAGCACAGGCTAGCTGAGGCTTATTTGAAATTTTAAAAGCTAGCACTTCTCGGTACGTGCTTCCAAGCAAGAGAACTACGACTAGCCTGCCACATAAATCCCATTCCAGGAGAAGCAAGCTAAGAGGCTTCTTGAAATAAAAAAAAAATCCAAACGAGGCAAAATATAAGAAAAGCTTATTTAGAAAAGTTACTTGAAATTAAATTAGCTTTAAAATGAGTCCAAACACGATATGAATCTGATAAAATTGACACGTAAAATTTAATACTTTTCTCTTTCTTTAAAAGTTAAATTTTAAATTTTGAATAGACTTTTACTGTTAATTTCTTTATTAGCATCCCCAATTAATAGGTTGGATCCCGCCGTATACATCCTTATACCTGGTTAAGTTGGCCTACTTAATTTGTTATAAACAACAGGAAAAAAAACATATTAATTAAGACAAAAAAAATCGAAATTACTGTATGATAAGAGGCCAAGTAAGTGCTACGTGCCAGTGCACGTCACAGTACAGATATTATGGCTAGCTGTAATTGAAAGGCAATACAAATGAAAATGAACACTTACATTCATATATTATTTACTATTATACAAATTCAGAAATCACTAAAATTTTATAATAATGTCAGTTCATCAAATGTAATAATTCAACAGTTAATTTATGATCACAATGCCATATGAGCTTGAATGTGATGTTTCAGACTCTGCTTTACAGAAAAACTAGCTCCACATAAGTCACAAGAGAAAGGCTTCTCTCCAGTATGAGACCTCATATGTACAGTCAAGTTGTAATTGGTGGCAAACTTGGCATTACACAGTGAACATGAAAACCGCCAATCACGCGTGTGTTTTTTCATGTGACGTACCAAACCTTTCTTGATAGCAAACTTGCTGTCGCATATTGCACACACGTATGTCTTATCTCCGTGTCTCAACATATGATCCTTAAAACTGCACTTATATGCGAAAGTCTGAAAGCAGAGTTCACACGAGTACGGCCTCTCACCAGTGTGTGTTCTCATGTGTTTCGTCAAAGAAGGCGAATGACTGAACCTAACAGAGCACACTGAACACAAAAATGGTTTTACTTGCGTGTGCGTTGTGATGTGCTTCCGTAAATTACCCCTGTTGCCAAACCTGGCTGAACAAAACGAGCACAAATAAGGCTTTTCACCTGTGTGTGTTCTGACATGCTGAATCAACCTAGCTTGCTGTCTAAATTTTGCTGAACAGAATGTACAATGAAATGGTTTCTCGTCTGTATGAGTTCTGATGTGCTCTTGGAATGACTTATTACTACCAAGCAAGGCAGAACACAGAGAACATTGGAAATAATACTCATTACTTATGTGTTTTCTCATATGTTTGCTCATTAGCCTCTTATCCATGATCTTAGCTGAACAAAAGGAACATGTGAATTCATCTGAACTGTGTTTCTTTAAATGCTTGGTCAAATCGAGCACAGACTTAAATGTAGCAAAACAAAGTGAACATGAAAACGGTTGCTCACCTGTGTGATTTCTCATGTGGTTCTTCAATCTACCTTCCAGAACATACTTGGCTGAACACAGTGAACATGAAAAAGGCTTCTCTACAGTATGTACTACTAGATGCTTCTTCAAACTACTCTCATCAGTAAATGTATCAGAGCAATAAGAACACTGTAGATACTTATCTCTCATATTGGTATTACTGGTTGTATTAGCAATCTCAGATGAATATATCCAGTTAACTATTTGTTCTGAGTCTGCAGTTATTTGTTCCAATGTTAATCTCATAGTCTCTGCTTGTTCTGATGGAAGTAAGCAATCAGGTAGTGTTGGCAACTTGTGATTATATACTTGTTCAGGTAGTTCGCGATCTTCTTTATTATCTTTTACTTCTTCTGCAGATTGAATATCATTAATTTTCACAGAACCTACAAAATCACCAAGAAATTAATTAGAAGTACAATGCTACATAACACACAAATACTAGTAAATAGTCAACAATATTTTTTATTATGTTAAACAAACTCAACAATATAGTCTAGCTTCTCTGACCTTGAGGTAACACACTACACAGATATACATTCCCAAAAATGCAATTCGCCTCACACCATTATATTTCAAACAAATTCAGAACATTATCACTTCAATTTGAGTAGGAGACATGACTTAATACAGAACTGTACGTGCACACTGTACTGAAACAAAGTATAATAATTATTATATTTGGTAACAAAATTTAAAAAACTACCAAAAAACATTTTCACAAACACTTAATAAAAATTATAGAGTTGCCACAAATTAACATAGTAATTCTACCACTGAAATTGAAATTCACTTCCACAAGCATATTAAAATGTAAATTCACTTCAGTAAATGTTACAAACGTGCACCATTAATGACATTTCCAAACTTATGTTAACATCTCACTTGCCTTCAATATCATGATAAAATATTCTGGCTATTAAAGATTCAGTCACTGTATAAAAACATGATATTTTCAAACATTTCGACTGGCACCCTATTCACAACAATATACTAATAGAAAATCAAATTTACGTGTCAGATAAGCCGTCGCCAATTCAATGTTTCAGGAATGCTTGTTTCAATCAGTGTGGTTCAGCAAAATCACAAAATTATTACACCTCTATTGCCCTTCATTATGGGTGTTACAAAGTGTAAAAAATTTGTAAGAAATAATTTGTTTTATAGACATTACTAGTTACTACATTATTTTCCTTGGTAAATTTTAACTTCCTGTGGAGAACAGACTTGTTTTGCAACCTAGCTAAGTTTGTTTAGATTTGTGGGGAGGAAAGCGTGTACCAGTGCATGGGCAAGTTTCTGTAAACTTCTGTCAAGGGTAAATGTTTCATTCAGGATTTAATTGTAGCAGATTCTGGGGGAAGAAGCTGACTAGGCAGAAATTATTAGATCTTGGAATATTTATACAAGAAATACATAACATTGAAGAAAATGGCATTTTGAAGGAGTACGAGCCATTATTTCACTAAGTGGGATTGCCACCTTTGAAAGTACCACTTGTCCACATTAAGTTGAAGACTGTAGCAGAGCAGAAAGCAAGATCGGTAGCAATACCATTACGACCTCGTGTGCATGAAGCATTAGACAGTCTACTTACTGAAGGGATACTGGAACCAACAACATTTTAAGTTGGGCAACACCTGTTGTACCGGTGTTTAAAAAGAATGGCAGCATATGCATCCGCGCAGACTACAGTCATACTGTAAATACATGTGTTCAGCAAAATGCATATCCACTGCGTACAATCAAGGAGCTCTTGGATAATCTAGGAGGTGCGATAATGTTTTTCCAACTGGATGTGAAGCAAGCATATTTCCAACTGCCTGTGAAAGATACTACTGCCGAAATTGTGACATTTAGCACTTCAAAAAGACTCATGCATGTACGCCAGTTACCACAAGGGGTGTCTGCAACTCCTGGCATATTTCAGAATTTCATTGTCGAGGCTTCAGGGGGTTGCTGTTTTTTTTTGACGACATCGTGATTACAGGATCCAGTAGCCAGGAACATGATGCCAGACTAAACAAAGTTTTGCACAGGATGACGGAAGTGTAAATGACCTTAAATAAGGGAAGTGTCACTTTAGAGTACCACAAGTGACTTCTTGGGTTTACCGTGAACAAGAATGGAATTCAGCTAGTGAAAAGTCTGTGCTATTCATGAAGCGCCTGAGCCAAGAAATAAAACTGAATTAAAAGGCTTTTCTCGTCTTCTGAATTTTTATGAAAGTTTTTTACGAGGGAAAGCTTACGTTGCAGAGCCAGTGCACAGACTTCTGAAGGGTGAAACTCAATGGAGTTTTGGACCCACAGAGAGAGAGAGCAGCATTCGAGAACTGAAAGACACTTGCAAACAACATCAGTTTTAGTCCATTATGAAGAAGAAAAACCACTAATACTAACATGTGATGCAAGCCCATATGGGTTGAGGGCAGTGTTCGCAGTGAAGGAGAAAAATGGGCCGGAACGGCCTTTAGCGTTTGCCTCCAGAACTCTGTCAGCCACAGAACGTAACTATGGACAGTTTGATAAGGAAGGTCTTGCATTGGTGTATGGAGTGAACAAATTTAAAAAATACCTGTTAGGGTGGACGTTCACAATTTTTTATGATTGCAAGCCATTGTTGGGGGTATTTGATCAGGATAAGCCTATGTCTACCACGTTATCACCTCGTATGATAGGGTGGCGACTATGCCTCTCCTCATTCTCCTAGACCCTCAAATACACACCAGGGGAGCGATTAGGACATGCTGACGCATTAAGCAGGCTGCCTTTGTTCGAGACAGTGGAAGACCCTCCGCATCCGGCTGATATACTCTTCCTGGAATCTGAAGATACTCGGTATGATGCCGCTGACATTGCGGCGGCCATAGATAATGATGATGATGATGATGATGTGCTACAAACAGTAAAGACGTGGATAGAAAATGGGAGAGTCAATCTTGAGAATTGTCAGGCGGTGCCAGAAGCTGGAAAATTTAAGGCATGGATTAATGAGCTGTCACTATCCCGTGGTTGTATCTTGTGGTCTAATTGTGTGGTCATTCCACAACGTTTGCAAAGGCCCATTCTTGATGAACATTATTTGCATCACCCAGGCATCGTAGCAATAAACAAATTAGCGAGATGCTATTTTTGGCGACCAGGTCTAGATGCAGACATAGAGGAGATTGTAGGGATGCCAGTTATGCCAGCAAACAAAGCATAGCAGACCAGAAATACGAAATTTGTTTTGGACAAGGCCTAGTCACAAGTGGCAATGGTTGCAGATAGACTCTTTAGGCCCATTACAGGGACTAAACTTCCTTATTATTGTAGATACCTACTCACAATAGTTCGAGATCATTCCAACATGGTCAATAACTTCAGAAGTTGTAACATCAGTTCTGCAAAACATCTTTGCCACACATGGATTACCTTCAACACATGCATACACCTCCCTACCATCCAGCCAGTAATAGTACGGCAGAAAGAGGAGTTCAGACTGCAAAGAATGCACTACGGCTGTCGAATCAAGATGTCGAATCAAAATATTAATAATGAACTACTTTGATACCTGCTAATGCAAAGAAATACCCCCAGACTGACCACAGGAAAATCACTGGCAGAGCTACTTTTTGGTAGATGATTACAAACAGTGTTTGACAACATGCATCCAAACCGTCAGGCCCACAAATCGCAGCATGTACAGAATTGCAGGAAGTTTCGCCCAGAGCAACTCGTGTCGGAACGGCTACAAGCGAGTGACCTGTGGAAGCCTCCAGTAGTGTTGGCTGCGGAATGACAAGTGTGCTAAAAGATTTTGCAAGAGAATGGGGTAGTAGCAGTGCGACACATGGATTAGCTGCGGATCTGAAACAAGGATGCTGGCAAGTTGGATACATCTTGTTGCAAGCCAGTACCACTACCGCAACCAGCACTCGAAGCCAAAGCCTCATCCAACAGCTGAGGAAACTGTCAGAGAAGAGGAAGATCAAGACCCCTTTCTTGGGTTCCCAAATAGCAAGGATACCGAGGAGTTGCTACAACAGCCAAGTACAGGAGAGCGACAGCTGCATGGTGCTTCATACCCGATGCTGCAACGTTCTCAGCGAGCAGGAGCAGGGACACACAAAGGATATAAGGGTTTTGTATAGTGTGTGTTGGGTTACCAGTGTGATTTATTTCACCTGATCTATTTATCACTACTTGCTGGTAACTTTCAGTTAAATATAAAACAAACCAATTACATGTGGCACCTCGAGTCCCCTGAAAATCTCATTTGTGAAGAAGTTAACAGTGTCAAAACTATGAAAAACCTTGGGTTGCAAAATAGGCTAACAACATTCCCCTTGTTATATGAATCTGTAAGTATTAGAAATGATATTAAAGACAGCTTTCTCTGTTGAAATACCAGACAGAAAACAAAACTAATTACTTGATAAAATATTATGTATTTCTAAATAGTGCAACAAAAATTTACATGTAATTACTAATTGTACAAGTGATATTCTTTTTGAGAAGTGGGTTTACTAATGATAATTAAAAAACTCGGGGGGGGGGGGGAAATAGAATGATAGAACTACTAAAACATTAACCTAACAGGAACATTAATTATTTTTTATGCATCTTTGTAAAAGTTTACTAGAAATGTCATCAAATATTAAAGATATCTTCCACGAAAGTGAGCGAGCTATCTTGCATATCTTAGCTGAGGCAATAAGTTCTAGTAAAAAGTATTGACATACATAAGGAAATTATTGTTTTAAATAGAGGAAAGTAAGCACACATGAATCACATAGTTTTGTTGAGAAGCCATTACAGTTACATTGAACCTATTAAATTCATTAGCTACACAAACATGGTCATATCTCAATCTATTATCAATAATTAGAGGGATGGATCAGGTATGTATAGTTACAGAATTCATCTCTCTCTTCAGTGTTTGCATGTGGGAAGGCTGCATGCTGGCACTGCATACTAAAATACATTAGCGGCAGAGCGTAGTACATGTATGCTGCAATCTACGCACTACGTCTAGCCAACTACGTCGAGCTACAACCTACATGTCTTACCTTCCAGACAGTAGGCCTCTGCTCCTTTCCTCTTGGTGCGCATGTAGTGGTTGAGTGGAGGGGAGATAGGCATGACAGGATGGCCCTCGTGGGTACTTTCCGACACTTAACAGGCGAGTATATAAGCTGAGCCGTGCAGCGCGACTAGAGTACTGTAGCTATATGTAGGTAACACTTATGTGGGAAGGCTGCATGCTGGCACTGCGTACTAAAATACATTAGCGGCAGAGCGTAGTACATGTATGCTGCAATCTACGCACTACGTCTAGCCAACTACGTCGAGCTACAACCTACATGTCCTACCTTCCAGACAGTAGGCCTCTGCTCCTTTCCTCTTGGTGCGCATGTAGTGGTTGAGTGGAGGGGAGATAGGCATGACAGGATGGCCCTCGTGCATACTTTCCAACACTTAACAGGAGAGTATATAAGCTGAGCCGTGCAGCGGGACTAGAGTACTGTAGGTAACACTTATGTGTTAAGGCCACTTAACTCACACTTACTGAAACAAGGGGATATTAAGGAAGAGAGATTCCGACGAGACGACTGGGCATGCGAGAGATATCGTTACCAGGTGGGGTCATGGCTCAGTGGTCACGCTCCTATTTCTTCTTGGTCTTTGGTCCAGTGAGAGCTGGATATTGCCAGGTCAAGGCTTTGGTGAGTGTCTCGAGCCTCGCTGGGTTTTGTTCTCACATGAATGAGTCTAGTTGCCATAACACCAAATTGTTTGTGTTGAAAGGACGGGCGACCAATCGCCCGCAGACTTAAGCACACTGTAGTAACAGTAACCCTTCGCCACTATTAACTGCACATTTCTGCTCCAGTAGAACGTTGCAATATACCCTGGGGCAAGATTGTGCATACTGAGTGAGGCCAGTTTTATTCACCTACCTGAAAAAACATCACATTCTCTTTGACCGCCTCCGTACAGTAGTAGCACGTCCTAGTGGGTGCAGGTGCATGGTCAAGTCTGCCACGACTACAACTCTCACCAGGACTGCACCAAGTGATGCTAACTGTGTTCATATGTACAAGGATATTGGCTTCACAACTAGCTTTGCTTGCTGGGCCGGTGAGAAGGTTTCGCTAAACCATCACTAATGTAGCCACTCCATAGAGTCGCATAGTTTAGATACGGCACTCATTAGCGAGAATATAAACACTCCACTCTGTTTGGCTGTTCCATGTTTCACATTATTTAGACATTTGTCCGATAAATTACAATTTACATTCACTGTATCACATGCTCTTAATGTCACACTGTTCCATACCAGCACCTTGCAGCATTATATGCTGTATTCTGCAGTTAAGTTTATCAAAAGCATGCAGCCACGAAAACACGCAGCAGACTGAACAAGATGCATGCGGACAATGACTTAGCACACTAACAGCCCCACATGAAAGCAGAAAAAAAATTTGGTTGGAAAAAACTAAATGTATGAAAAAGGTTAACGAATGATGACCAGAAGTTCTGCCAACATACATTAAATTTGTCACTTCACATCCTTCTATTTAAAACTTGGGTCTTAGCCCCAATAAACACAGATGCCTTGATCGGTGCTGTGATATTTGGCTAAAATGGTAGAAGGGTAAATGGACTGGCCATGCTGTAAAAATGTACTGCTACCTCCCAGCCAATTACAGGCCTACATGCCAATACACAGAAAACTTTTACACACTCAACGATCATTAAAGAATATGCCTGGCCAAGCACATGCTAAATCAAAAGTTAACAAAAAAGAATTAGTGACACTCAGCTAATCTGCTGTAAAGACTCTAAATATTAAATTTACATTAAAAGTTTGCTGACAAGCGACAGTTTTCTTTAAATCAAATACAAAACAATATTACACAATGAGTTTACGTAACTAAGTAAAAGTATATAACTATGTCTGCCTGTTCTACACTGCTACAACTCCTTAGGAAGGAGAACACTACGCTGGTGTCTTAGGCGATGTGAGAGGAAAGCAAGATACGAGACCTGGAGAGATGAAAAGAGGAAAGAAGAAAGAAACTGAGAAAATAAGGGAAAAAAAGAACATAAAACGAATGCCTGGCAAATTAAAAGTCTCAACGACGTCTGTATCAGTCAACTGTTATGACGAACACTAGTTGTCTGAGGTAATATTATAACCCACCACCGTACGTGGTAGGAATGTAATGACAACTGAGCTGTACATGACAGGTACCTTGTAGTGAAGATGCTATACTTAGTAAACCGAGGAAACACAATCTTGTGATGAAATATATCAACTGTTAGCAAAATTATCTGCATCTTCATAACTTACTTCTGGACACTGCAACATTTCGTACAGTATGCAGACAATTTTAAACTAGCATTATTTCTGTGAGAGTTCTCCACTACACTAACCACAAATTAATAAAACATCCTATTTTGTATTTTCTGTAATTTTTCTTCATTACAGATGCCAGTCATGAAATAAAATTGC
Organism: Medauroidea extradentata; assembly: GCA_003012365.1. Classification (NCBI taxonomy): domain Eukaryota; kingdom Metazoa; phylum Arthropoda; class Insecta; order Phasmatodea; family Phasmatidae; genus Medauroidea; species Medauroidea extradentata. The sequence continues at coordinate 12,613 of PNEQ01041395.1, forward strand.
CAACAATATAACATAGTTTCATGTAAAGTTGCAGGCCATCTAAAAATATCTCATAACATGCAGGCCAAAAAATCAACTTGGGAATATTCTCAGATAAATTAAGACCGCTTGAATTTTTACAAACAATTAATGTATTAATTATCAGTACATTGTAAATGTAACAAATGCAGGAATATACAAATGGACATCACATACAAGCAGTTTTTTTTCTGGATTTTTAATTGAAATTGTTTACATTAATTAATTCACATAAACAGTATTACATACAAAACAGAGATTATAATAATTGAAACCTTTTATGCTTTAACAAGTATAAAAATATTATACCAAGTAAAATTTAGTGTACAGTAAAGAAGTTCACAGAAATTGACAATGGTTGAGAAAAAAAAGATCATAAACCCAGTTGCATATTATCAGAATAACGTCTATCATATAGTACAGCATTTCCCTTTTACTGTCTGTGGCAAAAAAATAGATGAGGATGATACCAGAGATATATAAATACAATGAAACTATAACTATTTAGAAAAGACAAGCAGTCATTAAAAGTATTTATAACTACAGTATTACCGAAATGTTTACTTGAGAAACTTAACTAAATTCGAAGTCATTTCAGATGAAGGTGAAAATACAAAAATCATGAAACCTCAATCAAATATAAAATAAAATAAAAATGATTATACATCAACCAAAAATAATATATAAACAAATGACATATGTTACTATATGGAATGACAAATTTTAAACTTCAATGAAGTACTGTATTAAAATGTTCAAAAATTAAAGAAATACAATATTATTCTAAATAATAACAGCACAGAGAATAGGGATGGAAAAAGAAATGCCCCAGTAGCTGCTTGAATGACTATCTGATAATGTACATCTGTTTGAATACATACTTAACACAACAAATATTAAAATATTGTTTTAACATTGAAATAAACACAAACATTATACTGCTTGTTTGTGTGTGTGTGTACAACATTTGAATAATAGTTTGTACGACTCCCGACTCATGTAAGTCCATTTATAAATACTAATACAACATTCTCCCTACATGCATAAAACAGTTACAGTTGCAATTAAAAACATTTTTACATATTTTCAACAAATAATGCTATCAATAAATAAAACACAAACCTTTAAAATTACACTATGATTCACACTTAACTACATATTGTAGCTAAAGCCCAAAACAATTCACAGTCAATTTGCTGAATAATTTATCACCGAACTGACAAAATATTGGCAGTAAACTATTTTGACCAATTTTTAAAAGTATCTGAAGGACTGTGCAAAGGATTTGATGATATGTAATGATGATTGCTATTTGGAGTAAGGCAATCATTTGTTGATTATTTAAAACCTATATACTGTATTAACTCTAATTAACAGTTTAATATGACTAGACCCATATTTTTATATAGTATTGCATTTTTTTGCTCTATACTTTCTGTATTTATCTGTCGTTGACATCTATTGACTTGTATCTGTTTCTATGAAGTGTTGTATAGTATTTTGTTATTGTATGTTTACTCTTAGAAAAAATTGTGAAAAATGTTCTCATTACAATAAGAAAAATGGGTAAATACGTTGAAAGCAAATAAAGTCAACTCTAGATTACCCATGGTCTGATTACCAGATTTGCGGCCAAAACAACCGACATTAAATTTTTAAATCGAGCATTATTGCTCTTCAGTGATGTTGGGAGGGATACCAATGTTTTGTCGTCATACCAGGCCAGGGGCTAGGTACGTTAACGCCCGGTCTCGGTGCGTGTGTGTGTATTCTCCAAGTGCTCCCGCCGTCCAGCAGTGTAGTGCGACACCAGTGTTTTGTGGTGCCATTGTTTGCTTACCGGAATTGTACAAGTCTAGTCAGTGCAGAACAAAGCAAGGTATCGTGTTTGAATGCGCCGCCACAATCATTATGTGTGATGTCATGCCCGACACGTTACCGGAAGAGGCACGTGGGCCACAAGGCTGGTACAAATATGATCGTCACGTAAAAATCAAGGGTACCATGTTTGTCACAAGCTTGTCTTTTGTTTACTGTTAAGTGCGGTCACATCACATTTCCATTTTGTTTAACCACACATACATAAAGTCCTATTAATATTCAAACAAATTTTAATTTTGAACTGGGAATTATTTGTACAGTTTTCAGGACCAGATATTTTTATAATTATTTAAAATATGTTACTGAACATCTGCCTGCTGCGAGTCACGTATCCCTCCGCCTATGCGTGGGCACCTGGCTTACCGCAGCGCTCGCCTCCCCCCGTTGTACGACACACGGCCAAGAGGATAGACGCACTGCGGGACCATCATCTTTGCTATCATGATACATTTATTTCTGGCTGTTAAATTTTCTACATCGCTTTCGTCTTTGTTCCCAGTATACTCTCGTATATATATTTTACATCTCAAAGTTTGGAGGCTTACTTTTAAACCTCAAGTCAGTATTCCGCAGACCTCGGTTAGGTACGGCGCTGACCAACTCCAGCCTATCGAGTAATATCATTGTTTTGTATTTGCATCACCTCTACAAAGCGTCTTATTCAGTGTTTAACACGTTCACTGCTGAAGTAATATTGGCTTACACAACCGTGGTGCTGAACAAATATATTTGTAATAAACCAGACTTGCGAAGGACGTCTAAAGACGTTATTAGCACCGAGGTAGGGCATCAACATGACGCCTCCAGACATCAGCATTTGCTCTAACTCGCTGTTAAACTTTAAGTGTCCAGCCCCACAGAACAAACTGTCTTCCCAACTATCTTGGTTAAGACTCTACACAAAAAAAAATACACTTCTCCAACGATGCGGCCAAACTCTCAGCCAATCACTGGCAGTGTCCTGTGTGACCAAACATAGTACTGAAAATGAGAAGTTCTTACAGAGCACTTGCTCATTAACAGTTGTCTTAACCAGCGAGCTGCAGAATCTATAACATTACCTAATAACGTATATAAGAAATTCTTACCGTTTAACAGTTAAATGTGGAATAAAAAAAAATTTGTGCCAATGAAAAAAAAAATAATAAAAGTAACACTGCTAAACAGCTAAAGTGATATAAACATAACTATTTAAAAACTGACTCTTAACTTTAAATAGAATATTACAAACTACTGCAAAACACTACTTCTTTCTATCAACAAAACACACAGACATATATGCAACATTTATACTGAGTATTTCCCTTCACAGTCACATTGAACACGTACGTAATTTAATTGTCGTCGTACCAGGCCACAGGCCAGGTGGAGTTGCACCTGGTCACGGCAGGTGTTCTCAGAGTGTGTCAGTGGCAGGTGTGCGCTAGTTGGTAATGGCAGATGTGCGATACTTGAGTGTGTGTGGCGGATCAGTGATGGCAGCAGGGCATGTGTGAACTTGACACAGACGTGCGACACCTGCCATCCCGGCCATCTGCCAGTGCAGGACACAAAGCTTTGCCGCCCCCTCCCTCTACCAAGGCATGAAGAAGGCAGTCTTGAAGCAGCGGCCGCGACAGACAGAACGAGAGACGTAGTGCGCTTCGGGACTCTGATTTGTCCAGCGAGAAACGTAACGCGCGTGTGCAACTATCCGGCCCAGTGTTTTACTTTGTTTTGCCATTTGGAACTGGCTCGCTTAAGGCCCTAGGGTATGGGGGTGTGGACCGCCCTATAAGTGTCCATGTAAGGTGTAGTTTTCTCCAGGTCCTCCCTGTTTTTTCCCGATACGCAGCTGTTTCGACTCGCCAGGTAAGAGAGGGGCACGCCGGCACGAACAGACCACGACCCTTCGAGCCTCGTGTTCCCGGCTACATGCTTAACCGGGTGGCGCCTAGAGCATTCTGACACAGCTCCGTTCCTACCTCACTCTCACCGGACACGGCGTCATAATAAACTTGTTATGTTGATATCGACACCTACCATGCCGTAATGTTACAGTACATGCTAATAACAGTTTTTTTACAACTACAGCGGGAAGGAACTTAAGATGGCAGCAACAGTCAGATAAATGAGCGACTAGCGTGATATGATAGTGGTGGAGGGAGGGAGGAAATATAGTAGCACTACGCAGCTACTGAGCAAAGTCTGCAGGTTTGATGAAGGTTTCACTATTACTGGACAGCAGCTGTGTTCTTGCAACAAAACACTACCTGCACTTGTCAGTTCTCAGTGTCTCTTCCACGCTACAACAGTTAACATTGCAGGACATAAAACGGTTTGACTAACTGCATATCCCTGCGTACAATCTGGACCTGGCGGTGTGTGTGTGTGTGTGTGTGTGTGTGTGTGCACGCGTATGTATTTATGTGACAGCTACTTCCAATGTTGCAATACTGACATATATAAAACAAGGTAAAAGTGGTTTGGGTTCCCTTTGTACAGCTTGTAAAACAGCACTTTACTGACAAATATGTAACGTTGTTCAATGACGATGTGCTTGTATTGTATTTTGTTGATGTAATGTAATCAGACTGTAGTAATTACACACATATTTAATAATAGCTAAATTATGACAACCATCACAATACTGTAAATACATTTCTTGTATCAACTCTGGCAATAAATCACCAGAATATTTGTATGCCATAAATGTTGCCCATATAATACTCTAACACATAAATATATTTTCAACTCATATAAATTTTTTGACTCTTTCTAATTCACTTTCTAATGGTAGCGAAACTAAAATAATCAGTATCAAAGTACAAATTATTTTGCGGTGTTTGCAAGTGTTAATATAAAATCACATCCTCTGTAACCAGAAAATAAATTTTATAAGTCATAAGCAGAGATATTAGTTATGTGGGTAATGAGTTATAACATCATGCTAAGAATATTTTGCACGTTATGTATAAACAAAGTTGTGATGTAGAGATATCATGACGAACTGTAATTCAAAGACAATAAATTACCTCTCACATTCATACATTGTTTACTGTTACAAGGATTCTCCTTCAGAAAATTACTAAAATTTTACAACCATGTAAGTTTATCAAATGTAATAATTCAACAGTTAATTTATGATCGCATCGCCATATGAGCTTGAATGTGATGTTTCAGACTCTGCTTTACAGAAAAACTGGCTCCACACAAGTCACAAGAGAAAGGCTTCTCTCCAGTATGAGACCTCATATGTACAGTCAAGTTGTAACTGATGGCAAACTTGGCATTACACAGCGAACATGAATACAGCCATTCACGTGTATGTTTTTTCATGTGACGTACCAAACCATTCTTGATAGCAAACTTGCTGTCACATATTGCACACACGTATGTCTTATCACTGTGTCTCAACATATGATCATTTAAACTGTACTTATATGCGAAAGTCTGAAAGCAGAGTTCACATGAGTACGGTCTCTCACCAGTGTGCCTTTTCATGTGTGACTTCAAATTAGACGAACTACAGAACGTAGCAGCACACATTGAACACAAATATGGCTTTTGTCCCGCGTGCGTTCTTTTGTGTTTATTTAAACTACTCATATTTTTGAACTTGGCCGAACAAAACGAACACGAATAACTTCTTTCAGGTGCGTGTGTTCTGCGATGCTTTGTCAGATCAGACTTCGAACTGAATATCGCTGAACAAAATAAACAATGAAAAAGTTTCTCACCTGAGTGAATTCTCATGTGATTTTTTAATGACCTATTACTAGTAAGCCTAGCAGAACACTGAGAACACTGGAAATACTCCTTAATCATGTGTGTTCTCATATGTTTACTCATTAGCTTCTTATCCATGAACTTAGCTGAACATAACGAACAAGTAAAATCATCTAAACTGTGTTTCTTTAAATGCTTGTTCAAATACAGCCGAGACCTAAATGTTTCAGAACAAAGAGGACACGAAAATGGTTTCTCACCTGTGTGTGTTCTCATGTGGTTCTTTAATATACTTTCATGAACATACTCGACTGAACACAATGAACATGAAAAAAGTTTGTCTACATTATGTGCTCCGAGATGCTCCTTCCAACTACCCTCGTCAGTAAATGTATCAGAGCAATAAGAACACTGTAGATACTTATCTCTCATATTGGTATCACTGGTTGTGTTAGCAATCTCAGATGAATATATCCTGTTAACTATTTGTTCTGAGTCTGCAGTTATTTGTTCCAATGATAATCTCATAGTCTCTGCTTGTTCTGAGACAAGTAAGGAATCTGGTAGTGCTGGCAACTTGTGATTATCTACTTGTACAGGTAGTTTGTGATCTTCATTAACATCTTTTACTTCTTCTGCACATTGAATATCAGTAGTTTTCTCAAAACCTACAAAACCATCAAGAAATAAATTACAAATGACGTACTACACTATGTAATACACAAACACTCAACATTATGTTTTATTGCCTAAAGCAAACTCAACAATAGAGTCTAGCTTCCCTGACCTTGAGGCGGCACACACTACACACACACATATTTTTTCTCCCAAAAACGCAATCCACTTCACACAGTTATATTTCAAACAAACTCATAACACTTGAACAAAACAAATGTAAAAATCCCTTCAAATACGAACATAAACATTTAAGTTTGATTGAGAGATACGACCAATATGGGCTAGTGCAGGCACACTGTACTGACACAAGCTGTAACTATGTTCAGTAACAAAACCGAGAGAACTATCAAAAAACCTTCACACATACACACATGAAAATTAATGATTTGTAACTAATTAACATTGCAATTCAGCCACTGAAATTAATATTCACTTCCACAAGCATATTAGTTAGGAAATTCATTTTGGAAAATGCAAACATGCTCCGTTAATAAAATTTCAAACCTTATGTTAACAACTCATTGGCCTTCAATATTATGATAAAATATTCTGGCTAGCAAAGATTCGATCACTGTATAAAAACATGGCACTTTTAAACATTTTGACCGGCACCCAATTCACAACAGTTTGTTAAAAGAAATTGAAATTTACATGTCCAGAAAAGCCATCTTGATTTCGATGTTTCAGGAAAAAAAATTTTTTGTTTGAATCAGGCTGGTTCAGCAAAAGCACTATATTAAAACATCTCTATTACCCTTCTTTATAGATGTGTAAGGAATAATATTTGTTTTATAGAAATTACTATTTACTACATTATCTCCTCGGTAAATTTTAACTTGAATATCATTCCCATAACTGTATATCGTCACCCTAATTGTAAAACCTCGTAACTCCATTTTGTATGACTGCAGAAAGAAAGAGAGAAAAATCAGTTGACATTTTCTGTGAGGAAATAAAACCTTATTTTTCATAACAATGTAATAAAATAACTCTGTATATTTACTTTTAACCAAATTTTAGACCTACCATATAGTTAAGATGATTTAAAGAGACAAAAAGGCAAAACACAACAAAATTGGAGTTATGAGGTTTTACAATTAGGGTGATGATATGAAAGTCAAAATTTGCACGTTTTGAAAAGATACACCTAACAAAAACCAATGGAATGACTGAAATTATGTTATTTACTATGACATTTGATGTCACTAGCTATTTGTTAAAATGTATTACAAACATAAAACAACTTATAACTGCATTAAAAAAATACCTGACAAATCATATGTCGAAACTTTCCTCCAAAGAAGAATGATATGTGGCAAATGACTGTTGATGCTCAATGCTTGAACAAAAATCTGTGGTGTTTGGGTAAAGTGGTATAAGTCAAAAAATTGTGTTTTGTGTAAATCGAAGAAGAAAGTTTGAAGTTCTACTATGCATAATTGAACATAAAAACTTCCAAATTTAATTTTTTACTTTCTCATATCCATTAGAGTTATAGCCTTTTACTCAGACCTAGAACATAACGTGTATAATTTGCTCCCATACTTAACACAATTTTCTTGTTTTTAGAGTTATACCTCTTTACCCGAACACCACAGAAATATTGCAAGATAATTTTTGTATTATAAGAATACACTAAAATACATATTTTTATATTATTACTATTTGGATCTAAGTACATTAGGGATGGAGGTATTTGATAAGAGAGAATAAAATAAATGGAGCTAACCTAATTAATTTATGACTGTCTAGCCAAAAAAACTCTATGTCAATAATGATTAATCGCAAATAAATAGATGCCAAATAAAACACAACAAATTACTAAATACTTACATAAAGGTTATAAAATCTAAATAATAAATCCTCAGTCCCCTGTACAAGTTTGAAGTACATGGAAAGTCTCTAATCACTCACAAATGGTGGACCCAATGTCCTAGCATGAACACAGATGAACCTCTTGTAGCCCAAAAAATCCTTCGTCACACTACTTGCCACAATCAACCTCGCAGGACGGCCTCAAACCCTTCTCGCAACGCAATACTTCTCGTCACTCGTCACTATCACTTCAACTCATACCAAACATCTGCCAGCCAAAAACTCTCTCAACTCTGCCACAGCTCTCTTTTATACCCTTACTCTAAAGTCACAAAGTCACGCTGCAAGTCTTTATTGCAAAGCTCCTAGAAGGAGGTCGTATCTGGGTCAAGCACCAGCCTGCAGGATAGGGTACGCACAGGAATAAATACTCTAGACCATCATATCTGCTGTTACCTGAGACAGGTGTGCAGGTGGCTGCCGCCCGTGTATCGCAAAAAGGTAACAAGAGCAGCACACTGCACGCCGAACCTCTTTACTCTTACCGCTGTTGTACCAGCTTGCACTGCTCTCCGATTATTGCGGCACCACGAAGGTAACACAAGCCGTACAATGACGATGGAGGTCTTTTCGCTCTGCCGCCACTGTATCTTCTTACACCGCTCAGCCAGAAAGTCGCGAGTATTTTAACCCTCAAATTTAATTCAAGAGTCTAGCTTCCAGGGGAAACAGTGATGGACTTTATCACAGTTCTCCATAGTTTGGCAGAGAGATGTAACTATGAGCAATTTAAGCAGGAATTGATTAGGGACAGATAAGTTGTAGGAATGTCCAATGTAAAAACGACTGAAAAACTTCAGTTGTTGCCTGAATTGACATTGGAACAAGCTACACAGGCGGTCAAACAAGTGGAACAACAAACCAGCCAGTTTGCAGTCCTGCACCAGGAACAAAAGAACGTTCTGAAACTCGCCGCCTACATTGGTCAGGAGAAAACTCGGCAGTCCAGGAGAGAATGACTCGTGGGAGAAGTGTCAGTTCTATGAGTTAAGGAGGCATGAGTGGTCCAAATGCCCTGCTAGAAGTGCTCGGTGTTTTATTTGTAACAAATAGGGTCACTGGGTATCTGTCTGCCGAGCCTCAAAATCTCAAGACCAAGATCGGGTCCACAACATTACAGAGGAAGGAGTCTCGAAACCAGAGAACAGCGAGTTCTTTCTAGGTGGTTTAAGTCTTCACACCATGATGACAAGTAAGTTTATGTAAGTTCAAATTGGACATGTAGTCTCTTATTGATACACGTGCAGATATTACGTGCATTCCTAGTCTAGTAGTACCCCCACAGTTGTTGTCCCAGTTGACTCATTGTAACAAAACCAAGACCAGATGGTCATAACTTGTCAGTGCTGGGCTGTCTGGAGCTTGAGCTTCTTGCTAAAGGTAAAACATGAACAGAGGATGTTCATGTGATCTCTGGTCTCTCAACACCCATATTAGGTAGACATTGTTTGGAAAGCTTGGGGATACGTCTCTTTGAAGGGAATCAATGCTCTGTATCGCAGGTAAGTGGCCAGGAAGCTCAGAGAGGAGAGCTCACTAAGGTTAAGGTATCCTCAGAGTTCCCAGGCTTAACCAGGGGGTTAGGAAAGATGAAAGGGCTGGTGCACATAATGCTCAAAGAAGACCCGCAGTCAGATCCTAGAGTTGTTGCAATACCTTTGCTGGGCAAGCTCAAAGCAGAACTGAACAGGTTAATTCAGTTAGATATCATTGAGCAAGTTATCGAGCCAACAGAATGAGTAGCACCTATTGTAGTGGTTCTGAAAGCAGAGTCAGTACGTATTTGTGGTGACTACACTGCTCTGAACGAACATATCAGACGCCCACACTTTCCCATTACTGGTATTGAAACAAGATGAGCCCAGCTGAAAGGTGCCAAATATTTCTCTAAGTTAGATGCTTACACAAGCTTTTACCAGCTGGAACTGGACCGTGACAGCCAGTTGCTTACTACATTTATTACACAACTCGGGCGATATTTGTTTAAAAGACTACCATTCGGAATCACGTGTGCTCCAGAATATTTTTCTCGGACGATATTGCAGGTTTTGGAGGGCATTGTTGGGGTGGTATTTCATGTTGATGATATACTGATTTTTGCACCCACCATGACATACTTATATCAGTATTGGGTAAATTACAGGAAGAAGGCATCACCCTCAATGAAAGCAAACGTGAGTTTGCGGTTACGAAGGTAAAGTATTTAGGTTTCTTGCTGAACTCTGAAGGAATTGGGATAGACCCAGAGAGGGTCGAAGGCCTTACAAACTTTCCTCAGCCTAAAGTTAAGATGGAACTTCAGCAGTTCCAGGGTTTAGTAAATTTTTCGTCACAATTTATTCCAGGGAAATCAGAAATTTTAGGTCCATTGTTTGCACTTTTAAAAAAAGAGGTTAAATTTGAGTGGACCAAGGCACACAGTTCGGCTTTTGAGAAAATTAAAACCATGCTGACAGAAGCACCCATCCTTACTTTTTCGACCCAAGTTAGCCAGTAACGTTAAGTGCACATGCAAGTTCATTTGGTATAGTGTGTTGTCTTATGAAGCAGTCAGGGCAGGTCAGGAGGATTATAGTGTACAGTTCCCGTACTCTGTCGGCTACAGATAAAAGTTACTCACAGATATAAAAAGAGCGTGGGGTGCGAAAAAGTTCCAGCAATATTTAATTGGCATAACAGTCATTCTAGTTACGGATCATAAGCCGCTGCTGCAGATATTGCACACAAACCCTTTTGATGAACTGTCTCCTCGGTTGCAGAGGTTTAGAATACGATTAATGAGATATGACAATCTATCCAGTACGTGCCAAGGAAGGAATTAGTTGTTGCCGATTCCTTGTCTCGTAACCCAGGTACTGTAAGTGCTAGGAAACAGGACCGGCAGTTAATGCAAGAAGTGGAAGCATCTGTTCATCAGGTTATAGCTACGTGACCCAGTCGCTGATCAGTTTCGTATGCTCATTCAGTCAGAACAAGAAAGGGACCCTGTTTGTATCATCAAACTCACACAGTACGCACAAACTGGGTGGCCTAAACAAATAGTCCAGTAAAATTAGACCAAAAAAGGGGGGTACCTGGAAGTGATTTCCGGAAAGCTGGAAATCATCTTAAAATCTTTAGTTGGTGTTGAAAACTTGTAATCTCAGTTTGCACCCCCACAGATGGTGTGCATACCTTTTGGGAGTCAAAAAACCTTGAGATTTTGTGATTTTGACACACTTTTTTTCGATTTTTCGATTACAACTTCTAAACCGTATTTCCTACAGGAAATTCCAGTCTTACCAAAATTAAAGAACATTAAATTTTGTATCGAATAGGTACCTCAACTTTTAAAATTCGGTCAATTTAAATGTTGTTAATTGACGGCCAAAAACGACTGTTTTTTTTTTTAATTTTCGCGAAAACAGACTATTTATCAACTTTAAGTCGTCTGTAGCATCCAAACAAATGCTTGAATTTAAAAAAATTAATGAATAAAAGTTGAAGGCAACTTAATTGTTCGTTTAGGAAGATAAAAATGTGCAATATTTTGTATGTTAATGTTCACTTCCATATCTCATCATCTTCAATCTGTACTTTTATAGATAGTTAACACTAAGTCAATCATTACATAATTTAAAATCTGTTTCTAAATTATTCAATTACTATCAACCCCACAACAGAAAGTAAGCTCTATTAGTAATAAAAAAATAAATAGGTAGGAATAATAGAGTTAATTTCAATTTTATGATGACGTCATCTAAACTACTTTATCCTTTTTTCACAGATCCAGTGTGGCCAGATAGCCACCATTCCTAACAAAGAGACCCCAGCCTGGTAGGCCCCTCACCCCAACAGCCTTGGCGGGCTCCCATCTCAGTTAAAGTTGTTACTTCCAAGTGTCGACTGGCGCTCCTGTTCCGTGCTGATTGTTAACTGTGCGTTAGTTTTTTGAACTGTTGTTTAATCGTGTTGGTATCGAAGTGTTCTACATTTGTTTTGGTATTACGTGTCTTGAAGTTATGCGATGTTCTCCTCATACACAAAATTAATAATGATAATTGCTTAGTGTGTGAAATATGCCTGTTTGTTGAAGCTACTACGACAGTGAAAGAACGAGGCATAGCGTCGTTGATAGCAGCTACATGATATGATGAATCTTGAGTCACTGCTGACAACTGATGAGTTTAACCATTTTGTGACTCAAAGCTTCTTCACAGTCAGAAGATCACAGAAACATTGGTCTGGAATATGGACAGACATGGCCATTGAGCAGGTGGTTATGAGGACCATGGAGACCAGAGGTGGAGGCCTGACTCATGGACGAGGCATAACTGACAGTACTATCATGAAATGGATTGCATATATATGCCTTACATCATGAAATGGATTGCATATCTATGCCTCCCATCATGGAAATTTCAATGCAGTTAAAAGATTTTTGCGGCTTCACGTATGCATTATCAGAACAGCATGTCAATGCCAGGTTGACAAGGGTTGCGAGAGACAACAAAGATGTGGCACTGTTGCGTAATTGGTTTGAATCACATGACCCTTTTCCATTTGGTGAGTTTCTGATGTGTATCAGCACTGGAGTGACTGGTGATGATAACATCAATTGCCACAGAGCACTGGAAAAAGGAAATGAAAGTATCCAGAAAATTGTAGGGCATAACTTCACATCTAAAGTCAGAATCCTCAATGAAGACATTCCCGTGAACTCAGATACCATATTCCGACGAATAGCATTCTTTAAAAAGTCAAATGAGCCACTGAAGTCTTATTTTGAATATGAGTTGGCACCATTCCCGCTTTCCATGTTCAATGATACAGGGATGCGGAAAACCAAGAAGGTGTTCTACGACTTATTTACTCCTGTGACTGAAGCACTCGACCTCTCCCAAAGTGCCTTTGTGATTGACGGTGGATTTCTCATCCACAAAGTATATCATCCACTATCCTGGGAAGGTATGTAGACTACTTAAAGTTTCACTACAAGCCTGAAATGACAATAATTTTTTATGGATATCCTGAACATGCAGAAGCCAAAAGCACAAAAACTGCGGAACGGCTTCGCCGCCAGAACAATCTTTCTGCCTCCACCGTGGTCTTCACTGAAACAATGACATCTACAATGCCGAAAGAGAGATTCCTGAAAAAAATAAAGGACTGCTTATTGGCATGGTGAGAGCAAAACATACATCCGAGGGTTTCACGGTAAGCCAAGCTATTGAAGATGCAGAAATCCTCATTGTTACAGAAGCCATAACAAAATCATTTCAGTTTTCCAAGGTTCGTTATTGTTGGAGAAGACACCGACCTCCTCATACTTCTCACTGCATTGGCACCAACTTCTTCAACATTTTCCTGATGAAACCAAGGAAGGGCACCTCGCCCAACCAGTTGTTTTTCCCAGGACTGCTGAAACGGTCAAATACCATCAAAGAGCACCTTCTCTTCGTCCAGTGGATGTGACACCACATCGTAATTTTTTCGGCAGGTGAAGACGAAGTTGTTAAAGTCATGGAGGACAACACAGATTTGCAGGAAGCTGCGAAAACTTTCCAAGTCCTAGATACGTCGCAGGATGAGGTTGCCAGAGCTGGTGAGCATTTCCTGGCTGCTGTTTATTCGCAGAACGACAGGCACAACTCACTGGATGTACTTCGGTAAAATACATTCACCAAGACTCTGGTAAAGGCTGCATTATACCTGGCTACTCTGCCCCCTACAACCACTGCAGCACGACAACACTCCCTGAGGGTGTACTACCAGGTTCAAGTGTGGAAAGGGAGAGAGCAGTTAGACCCCCATCAGTTGGGGTTGGAAAAGTTCAACACATGGTCTTCTCCCCATAACCACAACAAAAGAACCTGCTCCCAACGAGGTGTTACTCTCCATCTCGTGCCGGTGTGTCTTGGGCTGCATGGGAAGGTGCTCCTGCAGGAAGGCCGCATTAAAATGCTCTACCATCTGCTTGAATTACAAGGGGCAGGCATGCTCCAATGCCGCCATTGAAAAGGAGGTAATTGTGAGTAGCTCACTGAATTTGGACGCAGAAGAAGATAATGACACATTTTTGGAGGAAGATGACGAGAAATCCAGCGCGCTTTTGGAGGCGGAGAAAGACGATGATCCCAACGCCATGACATGTGAAATTCCATTTCTTAGTGAGGGGAGCCCATGAATGTCGAAAAGACAGCGCACCTGAGACATCTGTTGCATATTATAAATACGTCAGTACCTACATTTACATTTTGTATAACAAATTTAAGAAGGTAGTGTAAAACAAAATTTTTTTACAAAACATAAAATTACAATACAAGAAAATGTGTGAGTGGCCAAGGCAGTTGGATTTCTCAACATGATTGTTTTTCGAATTTTCCAAATATAAACACTTAAATTGGTCAAATTTTAAAATTGAGATGTTCTCTAAAAGCCCAATTAAGTTGCAATTAACTATTATTCAATGATTTTTTTAAATTTAATCATACGTTTGGATGCTACTGACAACTGAAAGTAGATGAATAGTCTGTTTTTGCGAATATAAAAAAAAGTCATTTTTGGCCATTGATTACCAGCTTATAAATTGATAAAATTTTACCGTTGAAGCATTCATTCGATGAAAAATTTAATGCTCTTTAATTTTGGTAAGACTAGAGTTTCGTGTAGGAAGCTCGGTTCAGAAGTTATAATAGAAAAAACCTAAAAAAAAAGTCCGAAAAAACCCGAAAATTTCGAGGTTTTTTGGCTCTCAAAAGTTATGGACACAATCTGTGGGGGTGCAAACTGAGATTATATGTTTTCAACACCAAATAAATGTTTTAAGATGATTTCCAGCTTTCCGGAAATCACTTCCAGGTCTGATCCCTATTTTACTGGCCTAAAAGAGATCTTCCGGAAAACATGCAGTTGTACAATCAGTTCAAGACATGACATCACTTTCGAAGAAACGTTTTTGTTAAAAAATTTACGCCTAATTATACCCCTTCATTGCAGCCGAAGTGTTTGCAACTTATCCATTCAGGGCACCAAGGTATCACTAAATGTAGTAAGAGAGCAAAGCAATCAGTATGGCAGATGGGTTTATCCTCTCAGTTGGAAAACATGATACACAACTGTGAGTTAACCCTAGAGAACCATTACTGACGGAACTTTTCCCGTCCAGAGCATGGCAAAAGGTGAGAGTAGATATTTTCAAATGTAAGCTGTGGTACATGTTAGGACTGACTACTACTCTTGATTTTTTGAAATTATTGCAGTGGCCGCTTCAGCACACGAGTCGGTCATTAGACATTTAAAAGAAGTATTCTCTAGGTTTGGTATTCCAGAAGTAGTGAGGTCAGACAGCGGTACTCAGTTTCTATCTGCAAGGTTCCAAGAATTCTCATCACAGTACACATTCACAGTTATCACATCGTCACCATGTTACCATCAGTCTAATGGGAACCAGAATGTTAAAACAGCAAAACAGTTAATTAAGAAAAATGATGACATTTCTTCTGCACTTTTGGCATATCGCACCACTCCTCTGGAGAACGATTTCAGTTCGGGTGAGTTGCTCATGAATAGGCGACTACGATCCACACTTTCAGTACAGCCATCCAAACTGACACAACAAGTGGATCATAGGAGGATGCAGCAAAAGGAAACTATGAAGTCATCTCTTCAGGCAGAAGACAGATGACACCGGGTTAGGCAACTAGACAATTTGAAAGTAGGAGATGTGGTGTATATTGGTGACCTGAAGGAGTATGGAAAGATAGAGCAGAAGGGTCCAGAGCCCAGGTCAAACATAGTAGGTACCCGTAGAGGCAGTTATAGGCGCAATAAATGGTTTTTAGTACCAGCTCCACATAACGAGGGTAAGTTGATTTTTGACAGAGGGTCTAGTAATGCAGAGGTTATACAAAGGGAACCTTCAATGGGATAGAGTCACTTGGGCAAACCAGAGGGGAAGAAAAGATAAAAATCAGTAGGGGTGAATGGAGATGAAAGTGAGAGCGAAGACGATTTCAAAGGGTTTGAGAATTGTAATAGGACAGAGTATGCAGAAAGAACAGAAGAGCAAATTCCTTCAGTGGAGGACACAGTAAAGACAGGGACACGTAGATCCGGTCGGCAGGTGAAACAACCTGTTTGGTTAAGTGAATTTGTGGAATAAGGGCATCAGGTTCTAGGCAGCTCATGGTTTGTTGTAAGTGTAAACCTAGCATATCACGTACTGTTAGGCTCAGGAGTAAGTAAGAATCTTGAAACATAATAATTTCTGTTTGCTAGGAGTCTTTGTATATTTTGTGATGTAATAAGGATATTAGTGTATGTGTACTTACCTGTCAGTGCACTGTGTATTCTGTATTGTTATATGATTGGCTGCTTCCTAAGTGTGTGATACTGTGTAAAGTGATTACTGTATTAACGCATGTGTACTTCTTACCAGTCAATGTGCTGTGTGTTTATTGTTAAGTGTAAAGTGAATACTGTAGCAGTGTGCATGTGCTTACTCTTTAGGGCCGAGTGCCAACTGGGAGTTCTGTAAGGTGGTAGTGTCTAGTCCATTACTGACTGTCCCTTACTCTAAACTGTAGTAGGTTTGATAAATAACATTTGAGAATAGGGATGTACCATAAGGAGGTTGGTAACAGTGGGACAGGATTCATTAGTGGCAAAATGACGCATGCCTCTTCTTAGTACCCAAGGAACTCTTGTGTTTTAGTTATTCTCTACCCTGCTAATAGAACAGTTTGTTCACCACAGACATAGCATGTCAACGTACTGTCATCAGCAACTACATATCACATTAACGTTACAGAAATATAAAGAGGCAAGTTTGTAACTTTATGATTTTTTGGGTACTTTCTTTATTTTCTATTGTAATAGTATTTACATTTTTTTTTCCAAATTGTTGGACAGAGTTATCTTAAATAGAATAATCAATTTTGGGTAAAATTTAAATTTTTAGGTTTTGTTTATATTTGTTAAGAAATATTTAGGATCATGGGGCTGAATTGTTAAGTCATAAAAAAATTTCCAGTCCCTCAGTCAGGAAAACTAATTTTTTCTGTTAAAACATTAATTGCAGTATCACACGTTATCCTGATTGAACGAGGCTTGGTGGTCTGACTGTCTGCATGTGACAAAAGTCCCAGCAGTTTCAGTCTGGCTCTCGTCACAGAAAAATCTTGTGCGTGAGAAACTTAAACCTCCTTTTTTAACTCTTTAGGAACTAACCCTGGATATTGCCATGTGAAGACTTTGGTGAGTGTCTCGAGCCTTGCTGTGTTTTGTTCTCACATTAGTCTAGTTGTCAGAACACCTAATTGATTGTGTCGTAATGAGGGAAGCCTATCTCTGGTAGACCAAAGCTGAGTGTACGAACGGCAACCCTCAACCACTATCTACTGCACATTTCTGCTCCAGTAGAACATTGCAATATACCCCGGGGCAAGATTGTGCATAATGAGCGAGGCCAGTTTCATTAACCTACCTGATACAACATCACCGGCTCCCATTCTCTTTGACCACCTCGGGTTCTCCGCCGCGCATTCCAAAGAATACATTGTCGGTTGCAACAAGAAAACGTAACACGTTATCAGGTTGCAACAACCTAAGCGACGAAACCCGGTTCAACCGTCCTATTAGAATAGTCTGTGCTGCAGTGACTGGCCCTTCTCCTGTCAAAGCTAAACCTCCCAAGTGCGTGTTGCTTATATTACGCAACAAATTAATATACGTCAGCGCGTGTATCCGCAACGCAGTGACGTCTTCCGAAGGCTCGAATTCGACCCCAGACTCGGTCAAATACTGACGTAACTCTAAGTAACTGTAGCGCATCACAAACTCTGTAACGTCTGCCATGACGCAACACAAGACCCCTACGTATAGTATTCGCAAGCACCCAAGGCCTAACAAAGTCCCCGACACTGTGTCGTAATGTCGCAATGTGTGTTCTTTTACATTAAACCTCAACAACTCGCCAAGCAAAACAGCCTAGCAGAGTCGCGCAGCAATTCAGCCCGCTTCTAGCAGACACAGTAATAACAGGCTGCTAATCTTGGTGTTGCTAAGCATCGACCAAGGCCCAGTGCCACTCACCAGTACCCTTCCCATTAGAACACACATTTATGGTACGATATCGACACAGGGTTCTCAAAACTACCAATGATGTAAGACAGACCTTAGCAAAACAATTTTATACAATGCACAATACCATACAAACTCTGACAAATAGGTGTATACAGGATATTTTCTCCACTGAGAGATTTATACAGAATTACGATACAACATTAGGCTAAAAAATACAATTCTGCTGTGGCCGACACGCGCGTGCCACTTTATTCCGTCAAAAATTAAGGCAGGAACCAATCCCAAGCCGTACTGGGCTCCTGGCCGCGAGAGCACACCCTCGACGTGTCATTAACGAAAACAATCACAAAACTAAACCTAACTGAAAATACGCAGAAAATAGAAACAAAACTTAATTAAACGAAAAAAGAACTTACAGATTACACGGCTCAGGTGTAGCACCGCGGTCGCAAGCAAAATACAACCGCCCCAGAACGGGCCCAGGAGAAGACTACTTGTCTCGCAGACTTGAGCGTCTGAGCTAGGCACGGGACGGAGAAGTGGGGGAAGAAGGGGAGAGCGAACACGAGCGCATTCGACGGCGGCCGAGCATGGCCGAAGTCCGGGTGAGGAATTCAAACCACTAGTCGCACAGGGTACACGCACCAATTTCCTCCATAGCAACCTCACTGTCAGTCCAAGATATCGTATAACCAACAGATCTTCAGGTGTGGTGAACCGGAGTCGCCGACTCCCGGTACAAAATATGAGATAAAATTTGTATTTCGAGTTTGGGCATTACACGATGCCAGCGCTGCCCATGTGCACAGCATGTGGAAGCATATGTCAATTCTAGTTATTTAAGTAGAGTTTAAATTAACATTTTGAAACTGGTGACTATGGAATGCTAATGCTGTCCCAGTGTGTGACATGTGGCCAGGTCGTGCAACGCTCGCCCTAGTTGTTTGTCAGTGTTCAGCGCAGGCAGTTGTGTAAGCACACCAGGGAGCTTCATACTATGCTGATTGTAACAGATAAGTGTAATTCTGTTCATAAAATTTATACACCAGAACCTTTCGCTTAGTATTCACTCCCTTGTGCGCACTGTTTCTCATGGCATAGTACTTGTGGCCAGAAATAAGTTAAAGCTTAAGATGTTGCTGTCAACACAGGCATTTGCACCGCAGCGCAACGTGTGCCATGGACTACTTCAAGTTATCCTTATAGACAATAAGTGTTATTTTTGGTTTCATTTCTCTCTCCCTGCAGAGAAGTATTCATTATCACTGTAGTTTATTGTCTGTAACTTGCAAGCCTGAGACAACTGAAGGTGTATTAGCAATAGGACACAAGGTTACTGTACTCGTGTATTGTACCGGATTGTGGAACTAAGTAAATGTCTTAAACTGATTGCCTCTTTCTTCTAACAAGCACCTGAGTGTGTGTGTGTGTCCTGGCTTGAACTGGGAGCTAAGAAGGTACTGCCCTGAGGTACACCGGTGAACCTTATATGCCCCAAGATTTCTGTTCCTGACTCGGCTGAGCCAAACAGCTGAGAGTGCCCACTACATCATATTATATTTATTTTTCACTGAACTTATGAGCGGTGCAGATATATATGTAGATGTTATATACAACAACATACACATATATGTGTTTTTTCCTTCTTCAAATCAAACTTACAAAAAGCAAAATATTTTGGAATACCAGCCCAATATTAGCACTTTTGGCCTATACAATCTGAATGAGAATATAATTTGATTTCAGCAACAAAAATATACTTAACTGGCACTAAACGAACAAACTATTTGGTTGCGTTAAACAGAATTCTAGGTAACTAAACCACTTTCCCAGTACAGAGAAGACTGCACAAATTGTTATGGAATACTTCATCAGGTCAATTTTTATGCATTAATTTATTAGTTTACTGGCTAAAAGTTCAAATTACCAAGTAGACAGAATACACTCTCTTTCATATAACCATGGCTTCTTTGACGATTGCAGTAAACTGTTGCCATGTCGATAACTTAAATTCAAACTAAACCAAATTACCTAATTTTTTAATGTATCCGTACTTTACTCCAACATGTACATACATCAAAGAGTTTTGAATTCTGTACATTTGTTTCATGTTAAGAAATATAATTAACTTATGATATATTACTTGCTTTTTAAAAACCTATAGTATACAACACAGTAAGTCAATGTCTTATTGTGAATATAGAAATTTGGTCTGAATACTTTATCAAAATAAAGTTAAAATTATTTAAAATATTTTGCAGAACTTACAAACCTGTGTCACAGCTCAATCTCAGAAACAAAATGGATGATGACAACTGTTATATAAGCCCACTATGCATGCCAGCTTAATTTATGTTCACACGAGAATATTGGAACAATCCATTTGCTTTTAAATGGTGATGTAGTATTTCAGCTTGGCCATAAACTGGTATTAATAAAAAATTTAAACAATCACAATCAGCTAAAATTTTTCCAATAAAAGAATAATCCTTCAAATTTCTTAAGCTGCAAGATGAAATCTCTGAATTTAAGCTAACGTTGAACATTCATTCTACAATACCAATTTTGCGAAAGTATAGAATTAAAAACTTAATTTTTAACGATTTCAACTAAAGTATTCAGTGGACAGTTCAAATATGTTGGTATGTGTGGTGCAAATGTCCTGAACTCAAGAGAACTAGCAACATTCTTTACTTGACAGAATTTACTTCACTTTCTGTTTCGACATCTCCTTCTAAATATGCAGCATTACGAGTGATCAGACTCTACTTTACAGAAAAACTGGCTCCACACAAGTCACAAGAGAAAGGCTTCTCTCCAGTATGAGACCTCATATGTACAGTCAAGTTGTAATTGTTGGCAAACTTGGCATTACACAGCGAACATGATTACTGCCATTCACGTGTATGTTTTTTCTGTGACGTACCAAACCTTTCTTGATAGCAAACTTGTCATCACATATTACACACAAGTACTATGTCTTAGTGAAAGACTGGAAGCAGAGTACACACGAGTAAGAAGTAAAATGAGTGAACGTAGTAGATCACATTGAACACATATATAGCTTCTCTCCTGTGTATATTCCGATGTAGTTTACCTTACTTACCTTCTCACTGAATATGGCTCAACAAAATGAACAAGATTAATGTCTCTCATGTCTGCGTTCTGATACACACTACCAATTAAGAATTCCAACATAATTTCACTGAACAAAATGGACACTTAAAAGGTTTCTCAACAATGTGAATTCTAATGTGATCATGTAATACTTTATTACTAGCAAGCATTAGCAAACTACAGAGGACATTGGAAACACTCCATACTTACGTGTTTTTTTGCGAATTTGGTCATTATTTTCTAATCCATGAACTTTGTTGGACAAGATGGAAATGTAAAAACATCTGTTTGAACTATGTTTCTTTTAATGACTTGTTAAACTGTTCTGAATAGCAAAGTTAGCAAACAAAATAAACAAGAGAAAGGTCTCTCACCTGTGTGTGTTTTCATGTGATTCTTCAATCTATCTTCATGAACAATCATGGCTGAACATATAGGACACGCAAAAGGCTTCTTTACAGCATGTGTCTCAAGTAACTTCTTCCGCTTCTTTACACTATATGTCCTACAATACTTCTTCAAACTACTCTCATCAGTAAATGTTCCAGAGCAGTAAGAACGCGGGAAAGACTTATCTCTCGTATTGGAATCACAGGCTGTGCTAGTACTCTCTGTTGAAAAAATCCCGTTAACTAATTCTTCTGGTTCTCCGAATGTTTGTTTTAATTTTGATCTTCCCGTCTCCTCTTGTAAGCTACAAGGTGGTAGCGGGTCCGCACATTCAGGTAGTTTCGTATGTTCTAGATTCACTATTACTTCATCTGCACACAGAGTTTCATTACTTTTCACACAACCTATAAACCACAAAGAAACAAATTACAACATGAAGTACTATGCTATATAATACACGTACAATAGTAAATAGTACAAATTAATTTTTGTTTCTTTACTATCGCAAGCGGGAGGACATGGGTTCAATCCCCAGCCATCCCAATTTCGGTTTTCCATGGTTTCCCGAGATCACTCCAGGCGAATACTGTGATGGTTCCATAACAAAGGCCATGGCCGATTCCTCTCCCAGCTCCTGTCATTGTACCAAATTGTGTGTCACCGTCTATAACGACCTCGCTGTCGACGAGCTGTAAAGCCCAGTTACCTTTCTTTACCAATATATTTTGTTTGAGAAGAATTCATTTACTGTCATACTATAGAGAATGTAAGTTCAGTCATGACCCACACCTACAAAATGCTGGATATGCAACAATTACGAGCTTAGTATGAACACTACAAGTTTTAACAATATGAACCACCATGAATACAGCGTGCTAAGCAATGCTACATTGCAAGTACCAACTACAAACCTGTCTTGCTGTCTGTACTACACAAAAACCTTAAGTAGTATTTCACGATCCGGTATTCATAAACACTTTTAAAGGATTTAGGTACAGCTTATTTCAAACCTACGACTTATATGAGTATATTCCCAAATGTTAAATACTGAATTAGCATGTAGTCAAGGCCTTATTTATAATGCTCATAAAAAATTGGTGATTTATGGTCTTCGCTACATGTGCAATGTTTGGAGATTGGTTTAGTAATTGTTTTGTTCCTGAAGTAAAGGAATATTCCATTAAGAATAAAATTTCATTTGAAGTGCTGCTTCTAATGAATAATGCACCTCGCTAAGCAAAAGAATTAGACAACTTTAATCTTAAAGCATGCAGGTTTATTTGTAAACTTACATTACACAAGTGTTGCTATTATTTAGTTACAGAATAACATATTCACTTAAAAGTGCCTCTTGTATAGAGAAAGACAACCAGGTACAGTAACTACTTTATGTTCTTACAACATGTCTAATGGGGAGCGCTGATAACTTCTTCCACAAAAGTTATGAATCAGCAGAGACTTGCTTGGCGCAAGTGACCGCGTACTCAGACGACATCAGCTGTGCTGTGTGCGTGCGAGTGCAGCGGCAGACAAGCAATGCACATAACACGTCTGACATGGCAAATAATTTTGGAAAACATTGCACATGTTGCTACTGTGTTTGCAGTATTCTTTTCATTGTATATACATTATATTTATTGCCTTTAGGTTATACAAACACACGTTGCTTCTAGAACAGTTCATATGATTAACTTATAAAAAACTCAAGCTACGTAACAGAACCAAGAGCACAAACTACAGCAATTATCATTATATATTTTTTTTTAATGTTTGTACCAGATACTTCTTTCTTATACTAGATGTAAATTGCAACTAAATTTTGCTCCTATGAAATTATTTTAGCTCTCATAGATTTTGCATAATGGCTTGTAAATGTCAAAATGTGCATGTTACAGTTTTAAGTAAGACATTATAAAACTGACATACCAATATGAAAAAAAAAAAAATCACAATGAATAACAATGTTGTAGGTTACAAGGTCTTCCATATAAACTCACAAAATAAAATATTTTTTGTATTAAATAAAATTGGTGATATTTTTAAAATTATAAATTCAAATTTCAGATTTTTTATGTAAATACAAAAAAATATATTTGATGTTTGAATTTTGTATCGAAAAACATGTAGCCTACAACACCATTATTCACTGTAAATTCTTTTAAGTTTGGAACGTCGGTTGGTTTCAGTGCTGTACTTAAAACCAAAACATGCAATTTTTTACTTTTAGGAGCCATTACACAAAATCTATGAGAGATAAAAAACTTTTTATATGAGCAAAATTTAATAACAATTTATGTCTAAAATAAAGAAAAAAAAATACATAGTACAAATATAAAAATTAAAATATGACTATGAAAATTACTGCACACGCCCCCTTAAAAATGCAACCCTTACGTAACTCAGCACCTTACTATATGTTTTTAATTTTAAAAAAGTGTTGGAGAAATGTCAAGAACATGAAACTTTCACTCACACATGGAATTCTTCAGTCTCAGTCTGCCTGAAGCAGTAACTTCGAAGCAGAACATGGGTAAACAGACAGTCGCTGCCTCGAGACGTGTTATATTGATGCCAGCAATGTATGAATGTAAACAGACTGTCGCTGCCTCGAGGCAAGTTATATTGCTGCCAGCATAGTATGAATGTAAACAGACAGTCACTGGCTCGAGGCGTGTTATCTTGCAGCCAGCAATGTACGAATGTAAACAGACAGTCGCTGCCTCGAGACGTGTTATATTGCTGCCAGCAACGTATAACTGTAAACAGACAGTTGCTGGCTCGAGGCGTGTTATATTTCTGTCAGCAGTGTATGAATGTAAACAGACTGTCGCTGGCTCGAGACGTGTTATATTGCTGCCAGCAATGTATAACTGTAAACAGACAGTTGCTGACTCGAGGTGTGTTATATTTCTGTCAGCAATGTATGAATGTAAACAGACTGTCGCTGGCTCGAGGCAAGTTATATTGCTGCCAGCATAGTATGAATGTAAACAGACTGTCGCTGGCTCGAGGCGTGTTATCTTGCTGCCAGCAATGTATGAATGTAAACAGACTGTCGCTGCCTCGAGACGTGTTATATTGCTGCCAGCAATGTATAACTGTAAACAGACAGTTGCTGGCTCGAGGCGTGTTATATTTCTGTCAGCAATGTATGAATGTAAACAGACTGTCACTGGCTCGAGGCAAGTTATATTGCTGCCAGCATAGTATGAATGTAAACAGACTGTCGCTGGCTCGAGGCGTGTTATCTTGCTGCCAGCAATGTATGAATGTAAACAGACAGTCGCTGCCTCGAGACGTGTTATATTGCTGCCAGCAATGTATAACTGTAAACAGACAGTTGCTGGCTCAAGGCGTGTTATATTTCTGTCAGCAATGTATGAATGTAAACAGACTGTCGCTGGCTCGAGGCAAGTTATATTGCTGCCAGCATAGTATGAATGTAAACAGACTGTCGCTGGCTCGAGGCGTGTTATCTTGCTGCCGGCAATGTATGAATGTAAACAGACTGTCACTACCTCGAGACGTGTTATATTGCTGCCAGTAATGTATGAATGTAAACAGACTGTCGCTGGCTCGAGGCAAGTTACCTTGCTGCCAGCATAGTATGAATGTAAACATATTGTCGCTGCCTCGCTCGAGGCGTATTATCTTGATGCCAGCAATGTATGAATGTAAACAGACTGTCACTGCCTTGAGGCGTGTTATATTGCTGCCAGCAATGTATGAATGTAAACAGCGATTAGTGACTATACATTTTTATAACATACCGTACAAGATGAAAAAGTTTTGAGAATGTTTAAAACAACTATAGAGTGCTCTTTGCCTGATTTTTACAATAGGGGTATGACAAACCAAAGTGTTCTGTTGGGTATATGCTGTTACTAGCGAATTGAGCCGAGTCACAGAAAACTCACAGTTACATAAAATAACTAAGCTCGAGAAAATGAAGAGCAACAAAATGAAGAAACAAATGATGTCGTGTTCACTTGTCTTGTCCTCACTGTCTTTGTCCAAGTTTGTGTCGCCATTTTTATGCACCTTGTTTTGTTCTTGTCTGTGTTGACTATATTTTTAGTTTATTGTTTTTATTATATACCAGACTACATTCCAATTTCATAATTACTTACGAGATTGTTGACTAGAACCATTCTGGCTTCCTTGGCTTGATTCTTCATTTTGTTGTTGCTCAGTCTTTTCCCATAACTGTAGGTTGTGACTCTGCAACATTCGCTAGCTAGTTTGTCAACAATTATAGTGCAGTAATGTGTTACTAACTAGTTATCGCTCTCACCCTGCATCCTGCTCTTTCTTTCTCCCCCCCTCTCTCTCTTACAGCCACGCCTTCTCCTAGCATTTTTATCTCCTAGCATGGACTGAGACAGTTTTTACATGAACAATACTTCAGTTGTTGGTGGCAAGATAAGGTTGGTCATACTCTCCAGTAATATAGCTTCAGTCACAGAAAATTGAAAACTACTAGTCGTGTCCTGTACGAACATTAATACCCATTATCAGAGTGTATAAGCGGACATAAAACCACTCCCCTTTACAAATGTGACCTCGCTTTATTACTGAGTGAGCTGCATAATCCATCTTCACAGATTTGTACACAATACATTTCTAGCCCTAATAAGTTCATCCACCTGTCATTAATTCCTTCAACAACACAGTCTTCAGGGTCTGACTGGCTTGTTGCACACCCTTACACAGAGTTTGAACACAGAACCTCTCAAACTATAGGCTGGAGCTACACAAACTGACCACGTAACATTAAAAGTATAAATTAAAAATTAAATAAAAAAAATTATTCCCTAAGCATATAAAGAGTGTACAAATTGTACAACAATACGTATTAAAATAATTGCAAACTGTAACACCATAGGCCTACAATTGCTTCTCGATGATCCTTCGTGCTTCTCCGTTTGTCTGCCTTGAATGGTTTACAAAATATTTTCCTCGTGGTAACATATTTATTTTATTAAGCAACTTATATAACTTCTAATATATTTTCGTAAGCATTATTGGACAGCAAACCATACTTTGATATCTCAACTCAACTGGTTAGATGAATATCACATGCTACATAGAAAATTAATTTAATGGCTTTTCACCTCTTTTAGGACCAAATTTCAAATACTCTTGTAATCACACTCTAGACAATTGTATAGCAATCCAATCAAAGCAAAAACACAACAATAACTCTCGTGATCGTAGTTAAATCAACAATTAACTTAAAAGTATACTTTCAATATATATCGAGAATTTATCTAGAACATTCCAGGTATTTTCACCCCAAAGTGACAATTTTGGTAAACCCTTAAACCACATTTTATAGACTATGTTACGAGTGCCCCATAGACGTAAAAGAACAAGATATTAGCCGGTTGAGTTCAAGATATATTAGTGATTCATTGGAAACACATTTAACCCTTTTTCATCAATTCTTGACTCCTTTGCTGCAGAATTTTTAAAATTTGTCAAAATAACTTTACATGTATTAATCTTAAACAAAAAAAAAACTTGCATATAATAGTTCAATGGGGTTGATATGTATTAAGAATCAAAAACTTATTTTTTTGGGGGTCGAATCAAGAAAATATTTCAAAATGGTGTTTTGGGTATTTAGGTAAATATAATTCTGAAGCAAACCAAAATTAGATATTTTAATTTACTTGAAACATATGAAGGAATAATCAAACACCCTTTTCACGTCTTATTACACCCTTAATTATCAAATTTCGGAACGTCTTGTAGCCGTGCCTTAGATACTTGTACACATATTAAATTGAAGTAAAAATTACAATTACTCATTAGGTTTGAGCTGTATAGACATTTCATAAAAAACATATTTTCCCTTTTTTGGGTATTTATGTAAGTATAATTTTGAAGTGAAAAGCAACTCAGTTTCCTGAAGGGTTCAATGCATATTAATAGTTAATCAAAAACACATTTCACCAGTTTTCACCCTCGTAGCGGTGGAATTATGAGAGATGACTTCTTTGTGCTCGTCTACGACCTGAGGAGGACTCTCACATAAAATTCACATTTCCGAGTCAAGCGGTTTGGGCTGCAGTTTGATATATCAGTCAGTCAGTGAACCCTTTTATATACGTAGACATTATCAGTGTTTTGTCTGAATTGACCCTCAAGTAATGTCATACACTGGCTTGTACTGCTAACATCCATAAGTTGCTGAGATATTTTATCATGCCACTAGCTTACAAAGAGTGTCAATGGACCAAGTAATGTAAAACCATTCATGCGGAGCACGTAGGGTAAAAAATTACTTACATCTGAAAATTTTTTTATTTCCTGCAATTATAAATAAATATCATAGACTGTCCTTATTTTGTTTATTTAAATTTGTTTACAGACAAATTTCAGCTACAATTACAAAATTGTAAACCACATGCAGGTCCAACATCTATTCTATTAACAAATTTAACAAAACATTTTGGATACATACCACTGCAGCACTATCTGCCCAGAAAACCAACAGTAAGACGAGAAAACAATAAAGGAAAGGGGATGAGTTTACATAAATAAAATGCGAAAACTCCCATAAGAACGATGGCACATCACAAAAATAACTAAAACTAAAGGCAATGAAAACATACACAGAGCTACAATGACACAGTACATTTGAACCAAGATTTAACAATTGTCCATTGAATACCATCAATGATACACAGTTGCTGCCTATTTAAATATCAGCCTACACAACATTTTCACCCCAGAATAATATAAAAATTAAATGTTTAAAGTTAATTTTTTGCTTGAAGTTTATGTTTAACTGTCACATTCATAAAAATAAACTCTCATTTTAATGAAATATTGATTAAAATTCAATTAGTACAAATATTTGGAATATAATGAAATTCAATAACCACACATACATCCTCTCCTTGCACTCCACAAATATTACAATAGTTTTGTGACGCAAAGCTTTAACAAGTCAATAACATCTGTATACTTAAGCACCGAGAATATAAAAAACCAAATTAAATTTAAAATACTAGACACAATACGTTGAAAGTGCAGTAACCTCTTAGTTAATCTATAAAGTCTAGATCAGGGGCGGCCAACCTTTTCGGCGTTATGACCAAAAAGTTGAACCAACTCATGTCGTGGGCCACGATAAATAACTTTAACATTGACTACTTCTTACGATCCCAACATTTATGTAATTTCTTACGGTATTATAACTGCGAGTAATTTTACAAAACATTTATTTCCCATGTATTCTCGGTTCATTATCCTCTTTGAAGTCCAACCGCTTCTCTACAGTACTTAGGAAAGGAATATAGTGCAAATGATTAAGCTTTAGAAGGGCCATTCAGAATTCATTGGCGGGCCAGTGTTTGGCCCGCAGGCATAGGGTTAGCCGTCTCTGGTCTAGATAGCAACAATAGCATGCTTTTCTGTCGTACAGCGATGAGAGTGAATATCCACGAGGGATGACTTTGATCTCGTAACAATCTCTATTGACACAACACATAACCACCATTATACAATTCCTTTACTTATCAGTGGCACCAACATCTCTCATTTCTCTCATTCCTTATGTAACTTTTTTCTTGGTGTTTTCAACCAATTACCACTACTTTTAATAATCTTTTAAGTTTAGCTATTATGTAACACAGTTGTGTGTGTGCTTCAAGCAAGGATATGGGAAGATATATGTATGTATATATATATATATATATATATATATATATATATATATATATATATATATATATATATATATATATATATAAACACACACACACACACACAGTTACAGAACATATATTTATTGTAAACCAGGCTAAACCAGCTACCAGACTTATCTCAAGGAAAGATCCCTTACATAGCTATGCAGGAGTCTGTCAAGATTGTCTTTGTTTACAATATAGACATGTAAAATGTCCTAAGTTTGAATGTTTACTTTTTTTACTTTACCACCATTCATCTCTGACAACTCCTTGAGGTATTAGATATTAGGTGCTTATGAAAACTCACTCACTGGAGTAGAGCAGATTATCTCAGCCATGTGACCGACCAGGTTTTGTCAATTACAAGGATTTGATAAACTCTGCAATGCTATTCAAGGTTCTAAAATGACGGGGAAAAAAAAAAAAACCTACATATTTTCTACATGCTTTATATTTTGCTAAATGCTACAACCACAGTACATTCTTTATGTGTATTAAATTTATATTTACATATAATATTAGTTTAGCAGTTGACTAAGAGGCCGTCAGTTGAAATATCGAACTCGGGTAAACTTACCTGGGGTAATATTTCAAACACCACCAACTTGGCTGACCTGACCTACCCTATCCTTGTGAATTTTCGTAAGTGCCTATATATTACATATATTACATCAGTGTCTATGTGATACATAACAGAACAATAAAACTTTACACAATACACAGTATTCAAGACGACCAAAGCAGTAGCAGTACAATGTATTACATAACATTATTACTGTATTTAAAGTATTACACAGCGAAGGTAACTAGAAGCAATTTATTATAACATTAATATCAAGATGTTGAAGAGAATAATTTAAATAATTTACACCCAACTATAATTTTTAAGACAATGGACACTATTTACTGTTTTAACTTCCTTCATCAAATCAAAACAAACAAGTATATTTTCAGTATACTGTAATTAGTTTTGAATTTTTCACTAGTTTTATTTCCAAAACATAATTTTTTAATCACACTACATATTTAAGAACCATATTTTGAATTTCATCACACTCGGTACACATGAAGAACCTAGTCACATGACTGCACTTATATGTATTCAGTTATTGCCGTGAAAATAGTTTCAAAATTGAAATTTTCAGCATAATGACATATCCGAGGAAATATTTTTTCAACTTTCATGAAACTTGGTACATGTACACTACTTCATAAGCTGACCTGACTTTTGCATATTTCATTCATTCTGTTTCCAAAAATTCAAAACAGCTAAATGTTTATATTTTTTGCATAATATGACATCTTAGGAAATATTTTTCCAAATTTCCTTCATCCTACATTATTTTTTCAAACCAATAGCCATGTTCAGCATAATATGACATATAATATGTAGGGAAACATATTTTTTTATTCCATCGAACTGTGAACTTTTTTTTAAGCTGCCTCAACTTCAATTACTCTTCGTATTATTTAACTGGCCGGCATTTGATAACTTTCCCGAACACATGAAATATAAATTTTTCAGAATTTCATCAAAATTGGCACACTTATAGTAGGTACCAGAACTTATGAAGCTGATTTGGCTTCAATGTTTTTGGTTCATACCAGGTTCATATTTTAGAAATGAAGGTTGCTTAAGATGTATTGATCACACAAGATATCCAAGATACCAGTTTCTGAACTACTTTTTTATTCTCTGTATATAAATAGAACTTATGAAGGCGACTTAGCCATTATGTTTTTGTTCATATTCAGTTCACATTTTCTTTAATTTCAACAATTTGACCATATTGTAACCACACGAGATATCTATGGAACCATTTTACAGAATTTCATCAAATACAGTAATATTTTTTTCATTCTGTGTTAGTTACTCAGTGGCAGAATAAGAACATTTCTTTATCACATGAGAGATCTAAATAGACCTTTAGTCAGAATTTCATCTTAACTTGGTACACACGTAGAACCTAATGCAAAACTTCAGTTTTATGTATTTTTTCATTCATACCGTACTCCGTTGCAACATGATTTTATTGCTGCTGATTCACTATGTGTTAAGAAATATTTATTCCCAATTTTAAAAGAACGTACTATGTGAATACACAATTTTTAATATTTGTATGTGTCAAGAACTACAGATACAATAGAGCACAAACTTAGTATTTATACTATTTATTATCCAACTTTAATTTAACTACAGTAACTTTTATTGTTGTAGGCGTATCATGTTAGAAAATAACATAATAAATATACTATTACGTAATATTTCTAGGTGTATGTAAACATATTTAACTTTAAGGTTATGCTGCACCTACGACGAGGAAAGTAACTTCTTCTTATTTAGTTTTATGAGAAAGACTGTCGTCGGGTCACGCTATGTACTGAACGGATGACAGAGGTAGCCTGACACTGCGAGCCAATGGAAAGTTAGTGTTGAGAGATTTCCCCAGTCCAACACTGCTAAAAAACCTTTCAACGAAGCTGGTTGCTGCGATGCCACAAGGAATTGTGCTAAATTTTTGTTGGACTAAACGACACCAATTTGGGTTGTAGAATGCCTCATGGAAAATGTTGATGGAGCACGGTTGAGTGAGCGAGTGATTTTCGTCATCGCTTAACATCGAGGTCTTTAGCGTTGATGAGGGGAGACATGATGTGAGTATGGAGCAGCACCGGAATGTACGGGCGGGGAAATGGGAGATCCCCGAGAAAACTAGCAGACCAATGGCATTGTCCTTTCTTTCCAGCGCCACTACACACTCCCCTCACGTCACCCCTCATCACCGCTGAAGACCTCTATGATAAGGTTGTTCACGTGGTAAAAATTCATAATTTTATATTTGCTTGGCATAGTGTAAGTTTTATAGACGTTACTTGTGACTACATTTTACACTTGTAGAAATTTTTTAACTCTCATAGTTTTCTCATAGCGACATGTCAAAGTCATAATTTGCAAGTTACAGGAACATAGATACAACGAAAACCAAGTGGCTTGCTCGAATGAAATAATTTACACTGAAATTAGATATAATGGGCACTGTGCTAAAAGATTTAAAAACACAGAATGGAATTCCTTTGTACTATTTAAAAAATCCTAAAATGACGAAAATTTACCTCATTTATGGCAATTTTTAAAAAAGACAAAATGACTTTGTTGAGTGTTTTTAAATCTTTTAGCACAGTGCCCATTACATCTAATTTCAGTGTAAATTATTTCATTCGAGCAAGCCACTTGGTTTTCGTTGTATCTATGTTCCTGTAACTTGCAAATTCTGACTTTAACGTGCCGCCATGGGAAAACTGTGAGAGCTAAAATATTTCTACAATTGGAAAATATAGTCACAAGTAATGTCTATAAAACTAACACAATGTCAGGCAAATATAAAATTATGAATATTTGCCACGTGAACACCCTTAAGGGCTGACCCAAATCTCTCACTCACTCACTAAGCATAATCCTCAACAGAACAAGGAGCATATCAGGTGCATATTCTGTGGGGATATATCGCTGCTTGTATTCTGACCAAGTAGCGATGTTCATCAATAAGCTACCAAACTCTCTCCCTCTTCTCCTCTTACACTGTGCCTCTCATTACTGGATGTTTACCGTATACATTCAGCTTCGGGTGTGGATACTTACATTTTATATGTTGCTAGCCAAGTGGAGGTTATTTAGACTGTGGTCATAGCGTAAGTGTATTGTCCAACTTTGTTTCACTTATTGTATGTGCTCATGTGTACTGCAAATTAAGTACATCATTTTGTAACTTGAACGACTTCCACGCCTGCATTTAGACTCGCTTAACTATCCATGTGGCCTAGTTAAAATTGTCTGCTCCAACCCGAAGTACATTTGGTACGGCAACAAGTGCCACTTCATATCTGGATTGTAACCAACTTATTTTTGTTACTACTCTAAGTAACAAGCATGCTCGTGTACGTATAGGATAGTGACGAGGAAAGTGTGGTAAGTCAGTAATACATGGAGGTGTTGATCCTAGTGTTATTAACTGCTGTAAGGTCCACATGCTATCGAACCCAAAACAACTCAGTTATCTCACACCTTCCCTGAGTCTGTATGGCAACTCATTTTTCCGAACATGTACACACGAGGTGGGAAATTTCACAACTAGTCTCATCTACAAATGTAAAAAAATTAGTGGACTGTAGGGTACATTATCAATAATAGACAAATATGTGTGCAAGACTGTTAGAGCCAAAATTGCTCATTTAAATTGTTAATGAGCGAAGCTTCAAAGATTTGTCTTAACCACTGCAGTCTTGGATACTAGACTTATGTTACCCAGCCAGAACTATACTGCAGTAAAACTGGCACTACGTTTTGTAATGCAGGTATTTATATTCACATTTCAAAGTAATCTGATTCAATACCACATGCCTAGATTGTCACCAGTTTAGTTATTATTGTAGACGTTCTCTAACTTACATAGATTGCCAACTACTTGATCATTAGGCCCTACTACCAACATAACTACAATACTGTATTCAACAAGTAATTCTGATGTGTATCCAGAGTTAAGTTCATTATTGTACTGACTTTGGTATTCCCAAATCACTATTACTTTGAAGATAATTGCTTTATTTAACACAATCAGTTTCATTAACAAAACTATGC
Organism: Medauroidea extradentata; assembly: GCA_003012365.1. Taxonomy (NCBI): domain Eukaryota; kingdom Metazoa; phylum Arthropoda; class Insecta; order Phasmatodea; family Phasmatidae; genus Medauroidea; species Medauroidea extradentata. Next base: position 46,681 of record PNEQ01041395.1, read on the forward strand.
TCTTGTTTAGCCAGAAAAATACAAGATGCAGACAAACTGAACCAAAACCATATTGGAAGTGACTATATATATCTTGGACAGTTCAGTTACTACACAACCAAATCATAAAGAAGTTTATGGAAGGTTGAAACGAAATACAGACACACACATAGATGTGTAGAGGATTTCATGTTATAAATTAATAGATAATAGGTATGTCATAAGGTGTAATTGAAAAGACTCTAAAATAATTATCTGGGTTTCAGTAAGACGTAAAGACGTACAGTGGTAACAGACAAACAATATGGACAGGGTCCTAATAAGCATTGATTTTTATACATTAAAAATTGCCTAATCATTTCACTGCAAATCATTTACTTAATTTACAACTCTTTCCCAAACAAAATACATTATAAAAATATTACTCTACAACAAAAATTTCATTAATACAATAGATGTGCTTGCACAACTTGTCATATGCACCATTTGGCAGCAAAACTGGTCTTAACCCAAATACTTTGTTTAATAACTTTCAAACTAACAATATTATCTTAATCATATTTTACTTGAACATTCAAAATGATAATAGTGACGTACTTTATAATACATAAATATTTTTTCTTAGTTTCCTTAAAATGACAATATGGAAAATTTTTCGAACCTTCCCTGCTTCATACAGAATGTTCACAAAAGCACAGTCAACCTTCGACCATTGATTCCTTATATAAAGTCAAGCAAACATTATGTGCAGCACGTTGTATGTAACAGTAATATGAAGGGAGTAATGAGCCTTTGAATATCATATCTGATATAATTTCCACACAAATTGAAAACTAATTGATGTAAACTCACAATACTCAGAATACTGATCTTTGTTGTTGTAACAGAACACACTCACAGCAAACGCCAGTTGATAACTTCCCCCCTAATGAAAATAAAATAAGTGACCACCTTTAATTTTCGTACAAAATTTACAACATATGGATATGCATATATTTTTAGGTTAAGTAATGTGACCTATGTAATGAAAATTGTCTTCTTGTAGCAACTGTTTACAGCCCATAGAGTCTAGTGCAAAAGTAATACTACGAACACGCACGTTTGTTTTTATCTCGCCGGGCCACATGGATAATGGTGGATATATATATATATATATGTATACTTAGACTCAATTCATACCACAGAAACTGTAGTTTTATTTGTCTCCCTCCTTGCCCCTACCTCGGAGCATGCCAGTCCTAGAACAGAGGGGAAGAAGCACTACCTCGGTGCACCTGCACTCGCTGACGCTGCCTACCTACACTGCCGGTACCTTACTAGGTTTCAGTGTGTGCCACGCACGTGTATTAAATACGGCTATGCTGGCGCATGAACACTAATCCACTCAGGTGCCGGGGTGGGCAAAGTTGCCCAAATAATCTCCCACATCGCGTGCTACAGAGCCACAACTGTACGGTGATGAGAGTGAAAAGAAAAATGAAAAGTATATTGTGAAGGCAAAGGTAATGGGTCATTCACTCCACACCTGCAAATGTGCATGAACTCGCCCAGCTTTTATCAGCCGGAGGTTAAGTGACTTATACAATTTATTATCTGTTCCTATCCTAGTCGGGTACCAAGCAGAAATCACCAATTGTTAAAAACTGGTCAAATAAATAAAAAATTTTGTACAGGTTGACCTGCACTTGCATAGAACTTTTGGACTGGAACCCTAGGGGAAGGAAAACAATAACCTCTTCAATATCATGCTGAATATTAGGTGCCAAAGAGCCGTAGCCTCTACATTCAGACAGTAAAGAACAGAAATGTGAATAGGAAATGACTTCCGTTTCACTAATTTTTAAAATACTCTTTAATTGCACAATTCTTTGTAAATATTTAAGTAAAATTAACTATCCAGAAAGATAAGTTCCATAATTTAATGTGATCATTCTTAAAATACTTTACTGTCCACAAGCCAGTGAGTGAAGAGTGAATGAGATTTTCGTTAGCGCTTAACATCGAGGTCTTCAGCGCTGATGACGGGTGGCATGAGGGGAGTATGGAGCAGCACCAGAACAGAAAGGTGGGGGAAATGGAGATCCGAGAAAAACCCGCCAAACAATGGCATCGTCTGGAACAATTCCCACATGCAAAAATCAGGGGACAGACCCTGCTGGGAATCAAACCCGGATTGCATTGGTGGGAGGTGAAAGGTCTGACACCTCGACCACCACGGCCCCTACCTAATATTTGAGAAAATACAATGAACAACTTTGTATTTTAAAAATTTGCTGAATTCGCAACTTTTTTTGTGATTATTTCAAAGATTCAAAATACTTTTGCACAACAGTGTAACATGCAAATTTTAACGTTAATGCACCATTATGAGAAAACTATGCAATCTAAAATTGTTTTGCAAGTTAGCACTGCACTCATAAGTACTGTCTACAAAATCAACACCACTTAACGAAAATAGAAAATAATTATTTTATAGCTCTTGAACACCCTTAAGGTTGAACAGGGAATTGCAGCAAGTAAAGAAAGTTAAGTTTATAACTAAACTATTGTCTTGCCTGTCCATCAAAATTAAGCAAATATGTTAAATGTAACAAGTGAAGAAAATACTGTAGTAATACAAGTCATTAAAATTACTTTATTACTATTTCATGTTTGGGTGCATGTACCAAATATTCCTAATAGTAGCAAGCAACAATCAGGTTTCTCCTGGTTTTAAATGATGACTTTAGGTAGAATAAGGCTCCACAAGGTTAATTAAATGTAAGAAAATTATTCACCAAAACCATTGTAAAAATTAATAAAAAAAATCAATATAAACAATAAAACATACAATCACAAAAATGTGAACTAACTATATAATTAATGATGATTAGGCACAAAGAATGCTTAAATAGCACCACTTTGTACCTTCGGACATAAACGTCCCAGGGAGGGACCCTCAAACCATCCACTTTAATGATCAGGTGTCCCTCAACTGCTTTATCAACTACTACAGCCTCCCCCACAAATTATGAAATTGTGATACCCATGCCTACAGGGTATAATGAGGATTCAATATCCGACGGGCTTAGAAGCGGCGAGAAGCTGCTAGCTAGCAAGTCCGCACAATAAGCAGTCAGCCACCTTGCTGCACAGGCACAACCATGTAAGATTACGAAACAGAGCATGTGCTTTTAAACTTATGAATGATGCCAGAAATAAACAGACAGGAGAAAGTTATTATGAACCAACTCTCTTATTAAGACAAGTCTGAAAGTACAGTTTAGAATCTACAAAAACTCTACTTACTAAGCAGTTTTGCGTTGATGAAAAATAAGAAGCGGAGGAGAAGTTCACTAACTGATAACAGAAGCACAAGACACGTGCAACAGATAAGAGGAGTTATAAATAATCCACCAACAAAAACAAAAGATGGTGTGGTCCAGGAAGGAAGAGGTTTCGCCTTTACAATTCCTAAATATCAACTTTTTTCAATTAAGACAGTTTCTTTGTCTCTCTCGTGTTCACTTTAGACTGCTGCCATTGAACAGGTAAGTGTCTAAATTGAACAACTGAAGTAATAGTGTCGAAAGAAATTAACTAAAACTTACGATTCATTGCTTGCAAATATTGTAACAAAATCAGCATATTACGCATCGTTTAAATTCATTACCAGGACCGTAGCTTAACTATTACCTTTGAGGATAATGAGTTATAGTACAGTGAAACTTCCCGATACCGGACACCTCTGGTGCATAAAAAAATGTCCGGTATTGAGAAGTGTCCGCTATTAGGAATTACAGTAGTATATAAAAATATAGTACATATATAAAAAATTTAAATACAAAAATGGTAGACCTACATAATTTTCTTAACTCTATACTGCGTTAAACTCTCGCTAGTCCAAGGCCAAATTTTTGTGGTATTTTCGGAG
>PNEQ01041397.1:0-96269 GCA_003012365.1 Medauroidea extradentata
ATTTTGAAGTGAATATCAACTCTCTATCCCGAAGGGTTCGATAGATATCGATAGTTGATTGGAAACACATTTAAGGTCTTTTCAGCCCCTTAAATGTTGAACTTCGAAAAATCCTTAAATTGGCTAATATGCATTTTTACGAGTGTCCTATTAAAGTAAAAATCACGATGATTGGCCGTCGGGTTCGAGCTCTATCGACATTTCTTCGGAAATACATTTCACCCCTTTTCACCCCCTTAGAGGTCGAATTTCGAAAAATCCTTTCTTAGTGCTCGCCTACGACCTGGAGGGAACCCCCACAAAAAAATTCACGATTCTAGGTCCAGTGGTTTGGGCTGCAGTTTGATATGTCAGTCAGTCAATCAGTCAGCTTTCATTTTTATATATATAGATGTTTGTAAAGGTAATAAGTACAGAGGAAACAGCCCATTTGTCTAATAGTTCAAAACATTTTTCCCACAATAAAGATTTGTACGGTGGAACGTTAAATTTGCATACAAATATCATCAAAGGCTTGGCTTACTTTCAAAAGGAAATATATATTTAATGAGATAGTATCTAGGCCGCGACTGTGTCAGCCTCTTAAGAAACTCTTTCAAATAAAATAACAAAATTCTTCTCTACTTCAGGTGCCTATTTTAAAAAGGTGGACATTAAAATTAAGGGTATTGTGTGTTATCTTAAAAACCAACTAACGGGTCGATTAATACCTAAAGCGATATTTTGGCATGTCTTAATTAATGCATGAAAATTCTGAATGATGTTACTTCGTCGGTAAATCATATTTGTAGTGAGTTGTAAGTCAATAAATATAATTTTAGTTCATTATTGCGAACCATTTCATTGGTTAAAACTAAAAGTTTTATTTTGATGATTAACACCCAATCTCATAAATAAGTTACGTATATTGTAGAATGTTCTCTTTTTTTAAGATATCACAATGAGAGTAAATTAAAGTTTAGACACATTTAAGAAACTATTAAACCGATTCAAAACAAATTTAAATGTTTAACAGTTCATTATCACGATTGTAATATAAAATCGTTTAGTAATTTAAGTACGACATTTTGTGTGCCAGAACATCAATATCGATACGTAAAGTCTTCATGAAATTTTAGGAAAATAATATCCTTATTCAAACCAAGGTTTACATTTAGATAACTTTCTTAGCATTTACGTAAGAAATTTCATACATAAAAAAATTTATAGGATTTCATAAAAATAATACCATTTTTTCACATCTTCGAAACAACTATAATTCATGCCTGCTGAATATGGATTGTAAAAACTTCTATACTGACCACGTTGACAGACATGACTCACAAGTCTTACGCGTGTCTTCAAAATAGCAGCCATGTTAATATTTTAAGTTAAGTTTATTTCTTGTCGTGCAGTTTAAATAGTTCCAAATAAACTTAGCGTACTGAATGTGTTCAGTTTACGAAATATAGACCCTTTTGGCAGGCATTTTGCAAGACATCACTCCAGGAACAAGTTAAAATTTAAAAAAATATCTCGGAAATTTTTGACTGGTTCCTGCCAATTTTGGTTCGTAAAAAAGAACGTAGACCTGCAAGAAAATATTTAAGAAAATGTATTTTCAGTTTGCTTCGATACAAGTTATAAAAACTATATCGTTATTTTATGTTAGAGTTAACAATATACGGAATTCACCGACACTTGTTATTAAAAAAAATTAGCTGCATGCATAAAATTTACATACATGTAGTTTGGGTTGTTTGAAATTTATAGCTATCTATGAGGAAATTAAGATGGCATCATTTCTCGGAAACTATTGCACCGATTCGCACCAAAATTTGGCATGCATGTAATGCTGAGAAAGATAATGGTAACTATTGTAATTGCTAACACACTTAACTTTTATACGATAGTGCTACATGAGGAATTGAGAGTTTTAGTTTATAAATGGAACAGTACCTACTTCTGTAAAACTTTAACCGTATGATTCGTATCATTATATTCCAGGTTTAGAATTTCTTATTTTTTAAAAATTAAATAGGTTGCACATGCCATACAAATTCCGAAGTACTATACGTAGAAATTGCAGTGAAGAACCTATAGTCGTTACTTACTATGTAGACTTATTGTTTTTATTAAAGTACAATACAAATCTGGTGTTAAGAAACGAAATTTCACTCCAAATGGCACTTACGCCATCAAGGTTTGTGAATTCTGCGTGATAGTCTAAACGAGTACAGATATTTGTTCATGATGGTATTTCGAGTGAGATTCCCGGGAGCGCAGAAATGGGCACGTGTATTTGATGTGAAATGAAATAGGAATCACAAATGCTACAATAAGTCACTAGAAAACCAGATATTGCGTGAGTTCGTTATCTTGAGAACAGACGTAGAATGATTTCACTGTGTTCCCGGATGAAAATGAATTCCATTCATTCATACAGCTGGGAATGTAACTGACTGGAGCATACACAAGTTAATAATGGACCCTTGCGATTCCCTCATTTAAACCATTTCACATGGCAAAAATTCATAATATTATATTTGCTTGACATAGTTTTAGTTTTATAGACGTTACTTGAAACCACATTTTCCACTTGTAAACATTTTTTAGCTCACATAGATTTCCCATAGCGGCATGTCAAAGTAACAATTTGCGAGGTACTGGAACATAGGTTTAACAAAAACCAAGTGACTTTTTCAATTAAATAATTTACACTGAAATTAGATATAATGGGCCATAGGCTAAAAAATTTAAAAACACACAACAAAGAAATTTTGTCTTTTTTTAAAAATTACCATAAATGAGGTAAAATTTCATGATTTTCGGAATTTTTTTTTTTAGAAATTACAAAGGAATTACATTGTGTGTTTTTAAATCTTTAAGCTTATAGCCCATATTATCTCATTTCATTGTAAATTATTTCAATTCAGTAAGTAAGTAACTTGGTTTGTGTTAAACCTATGTTCTTGTAACGTGCAAATTCTGACTTTGACATGCCACTGTGGGAAAACCATGAAAGTTAAAAATGTTTACAAGTGAAAAATATAGTCACAAGTAACGTCTTTAAAACTAACACTATGCCAAATAAATGTAAAATTATGAATTTTTGCCACGTGAACGCCCTTAAGCTGTAGTGATGAACTTCAGTTCCAAATCTAACAATGAACGTGATACCATAAGACAATCATGTGATCGGGCTTAATCACAGAGTTTTACTTATGTATGAATGGCAAAATGTTTATTTCCCTTACGTGGAGACATTTGTTGAGTTAACGACAAATTGAACAGTACAACTAATGGTTGCTCGTGTAGGTATCACTTCACAAGAAACCTGCGCTCTTTCACTCCGATGATGTAAATGATTCAAAATGGTTTTGTTCACAGAGACTCTGCCTACTAAGGTTGCAGCCAAACGGTTAAAAATGAGAATTCAGTGGTATAAGAGGTTCAGAATAAAGGGAGCACTCGAAATAACCCTGGTAATGTTCTATTTTCAGCTAATTTGTATCGTTCCGCACGTAACGGCTGACGACGGGCAATGTCTAACATCTCTGGACACGTCACTTGATGTTTGCGTGTGTAAGATATATTGTGAAGTCAGTACGAATCTTTTAAGTTTGATTTAAAAAAGTTTTTACTTACATATAATACAATTATGTCGATTTAGGTTGTTTTTGTTTCAGTATGGTTGTATTTAAATAGGAAAATACACGGAACAATACGGCACAATTTCGCTACCAACCACACACGCAGTATGGCAACTAGAACTAATGGTGAATTATATGCAGTAACAGTTAGTAATATTTTTCAAAGGTTAAATTTTTAGTGCTCACTTTACCCCGAATGACATATAACAATAATTACTTTATGGACCACTTTAAACGTAAGAGTGGGGCCGCGGTGACCGAATGGTTGGTCAGGTATCTCCTTCCTGTACGGCGTTTGGGTTCATTTCCCATCGGGGCTTGTCCACGATTTTTCGCTTGTGGTAAACGTGGCCAGTGAGGTTTTCCTCGCGGCACCACCGTGCCCATGCATTCCATCAAATCTCTCGTTGAACAGCCGATCCAATGAGGGTTTCCGGTTAAAAATCTGCCTCTCGGGATGTGATATCCTGCCTTCTGGCTCAATTCCTATTTGATATTTAATTATTTATGCAAAAGTGTTCTACATGATGTTTCCGGAAGAAAACTGTCATTTGAGAAATATTGCCAATTTTTCATCTTGAATATTTGATATCTAAAGCGTATGGTTTAACTATAAAATATTACCTAATAACAATTTTGCTGTTATTTTCTACTGAAATGTTCATGAACGAATTTCAAGTGAACACTTATGCATTAATATATGTTAGCATTTATTATCCAGCTAAGCTAGGAATAATTTTCTAACTGTGCTGTATAATTTTGATATATTACTACCCCCTTTTTTTTTTGTTCTTCTCCAATTTATTGTAAAGCTACTACAACATATTATTTTGATGGTAATTTGTTATATAATTTTTGGATTTAACTACATTATAAATACCGGATCAGTACTCCAGGCCACATTTGTGAATTCTCTTCTCTAACGTAAATCATTTCTTGAATATCACATGCCGTTAGTGTTAAAGCAGTATAGCTATAGTGTCGTACGTATTTCAAAAAAGTTATTTTAAAACCAACAAGGTAATGAATACGCACAGGTCGATATTTTTATGTTAATTTCGCTTAATTTTCATAAGCCTGTGGTATTGACGTTCTATCGAACTATTTTGGCTTGCACCAGTTGATGAAGATAGCAGGCAGGCCTGCTGCTACGGACGGAAGGGATGTCCCTTTTATTATTCCACTCCCAGAGTGGCCGCCCTTAATCCTGCTACGAAAACAAAGGTTCGCGCGGTATATTCTGTCGTTTGTTTACTCGTCTCGAGATCGATTTCACCCACGTTTACCTTCAAACTTCTCTGTTTGTTCCCATTCACGTCCCCGCTGCTTAAAACCGCTCTGGAATTCTCATCAATCCGGCGAGTGGGAATTGGAGAAACTTCTATGGACGTTGTTTGTTTACGGCAAGGTTTTCCTCTGGGAGAAAGTTTTATCCCCTCTACACTCCATACCATCCCTGCTGAAATGAGCACAGAGTAAACCTCTGGAGACGTATTACATTGGATGCTGTTTTGGAATGTGAAGCATAGACTCAAATATATTCCTCTCCTCGTGGACAACTTGAAGGGACTATTAGTCTGGTTTCTAATGATGTTCCTTAAAATCCACCTCTCTTTATTGTGTGTACAGAAATTTAGTTGTCATTGTGGTAGTTGGGTCTCATTTTATTCTTACTTATGTTAGTATTTTCAAATTCGTACAGTTATGAACACAGAAAAAATTAAATTATATGTAATCCTCTAAAATGGAGTATTTATATTTCTTTTGGTATAAAACTTCACATAAATTTAAAATTTTTGAAATAATGTATTATTATCTGTTGCATATGTGTAACGAAACTTCTATATAACATACACGACCAGTTAAATTCACCTTTCGGAGCATTGTATTATAATATGAATATTTTGGCTGCTAACAGTTTTTAAATTAAGGTTAAGTGATATCAAAGACATTAATAACGTTGTATATATACGTACCGACATAACAATGAGAATAAATCTATACCATTTACAACACAATGTGGTATAGCATAACAGTATGATTTTCATTTACCTGCATTTAGATCCTAAAATAGACCAATCTCCTTTCACTGAATGGCGCAATGGCAGTTCTGCTAGACGTTAATTGCAAATTGAATGTTGTTAAGTACACGTTATGTGAAGCACAGTGGCACCTCTATTCTACCTGGTTGGATAAGCAGAGCACGTGGGATGAAATCTGAACCAATCTCGAACATGTTTTAAGATGATTCTAATTCTGAGAGTATTCAGGCGACCAGATTTTATTTTTTCTATAATAATAAAGCACTGCTATCATTTTCATGTTTTGGTTATTTTTTGAATTTCTTCTCTAGTTGTTGAATATGTGTGAATGTATATACGTGTTTTTCAGCTCGTCATCTCAATGGGAGGTTGGATCTTGTTAGTAAGAAAATGCATACATAGCGACATACGATGTTAAAGCAACACATCGAAGTATTAGCAATTCTATGTTTACTTCAGAATGATTTATTTGTAGGAAAATATGCTACCTCAGAGAGAACAAATCACACTTTTGAGTCGCTAAAGTTAATTGGAAGCCCTCGTAGCTTGAAAACCCGGTAATTTGTAGGGTTATTTGGTGTCACGCGAAATTTCGAACACTTCTACATTTGCATCAGGCAACGACAGTGCACCGCAACGTATTTTAAGTGAATGTAATAACCAAATACTAACACAAGTTGTAGTGCAGTCTTATAAAACAAGTTAACAACTTTGTAGTGGAATGGAAACTGTAATGCAGCCTATTAACATACGAGAATAACTGCGCCTCATTTGCCATGGATTTCTATAAGAAAGTATTTCATTATATGTGTGCTAATTTCGCCATTGCGTGATCGAACGCCTTTTGTTTAAATTAACGATTTTAAAAGGAAAGAACGGGGGAACTGCGCGAATCCTGTCTCATATGATATGACTGTAGGGCTGATCTTAACTCAAAATAAGTGACTTACGTGACCAATGACAAGAAAGTGACTAACATAAACCAAAATCAACTACATAACTGTATCTAAAAATGTTTATAATGGCCAAAGATTAAATGGGTAACAGATTCCAACGTGTTACAGCAAACTAACTACACACAATTCGCATTTCAACAAATGTTCACAGTAAATCTTACTTATCTTACTGGTCAGCATCGCACGTACAACCAGATAGGCCATTATAAGCATATGAAGTACCTAGAAATAACAATTGAAACAAAAAATACCAAGGGCGTATGTTCAAATAAGTAAAATTACACTCACAACATAAGATGCTATTAAAACTTGGCAGCATATCCACTAGCTATGACTATCACCTTCTATTCGATTTTTGGGATTTTTACGAAGGCACGTAAGTGGAAGAAAAACACAAACTCTTAGGAAGAAATAACTTTTGCCCATTGGAACACTGACTTTTTTTTATAAAACTACCTTTACAGGCAATAGTTTTTAGTCAACTTAAAAATTATCTTCTTACACGTTCAGAATTTCTCTTATTCTTCAACAATTTCCCTCTCGCTACTATATTCTGACCGTATTTCCCTGCGGACTAATTTTCGTTCTTCCACATATTTTAACTTGATTATTCTGCTTGGAAATTTTCCTCTTTACGTTTTATTCACGTTCGCTTCACCCCACAATCATTCGTCTTTAATTATTAATGAGCCTCTTGGGCATTGACTTCAGGAGGATTAAACAAGACGTTTATTTCCATCGTATCTGATTATTTTGTTTTTTTTTCAAATACATCGCGAAACACTTGATAGGATAGTGATTGCCACGCCCAACTTCATCTACTCCACAGTATCACACTTGCTTGCTCTTCTTGTTAACAACAACTAAATTTATTGCAAACTTATTAACATCAACGTTTAGAAGGGGTTTTTTAAACGTCTTTCAAGTGATGTACGTACAATTTAACAACATTAAGAGTACGGGTTTTTATTACAATATGTCACATTTACCAGAATATATTAATCTCTAAATGTTTTTTTTTTTTCAGTTCTATGACCATTCTTAGCCAATCTTCCAAACATAACTATCGACTTTTGAACGGAATTTATAAAACGGAAGAAAATATAATATAAAATGAATGTTCTGACATTAATAAAATGTCACTGAACGTTTCTCCGCTACTTCTCAACAATACTCAGTCAAATTATCTACTATGCTGAAGTCATTGTATCAAAGCGTCCAGTTTATGAGCTTTGCTTATCATACAGAGACTTAATAATTATGAAGGCCTTTTGTTTTACATGCCAACCTCCTTTCCCTAGTTTTGCAGGTACTGCAGTCAGCGTTCGGACGTGTCATGGATTTTATACTTGGTAAAGAATGAATATTAGTTTATGTTTTTAACTTAAAATATTAACTGTCATAGTATGAATATATGTTTAATAAAGTTTACAACTCATTTCTTTGTACTTTCACAAACCTGTAAAAAGTTAAACTATTATCCTTGTAAAATTGTTATTTTTTTTATTACCAGGATTTTATTTTTAACAAACTTCGCAGTCAAACAAAATCACGGGTTTGTCAGGTACGATAAAGTTAAATACAAGTCACAGTCTCTAGCATGAATTTTGTTGTAATAAATGTGATTTAATTGATTAGTGTTTATTTAAATAAATAAAATATAATTTGAATGCATTAAAATTAAAAACACATTTTTCGTAAGGGAATTCCGTCAATGGGTAAATTGCACGGCTGGCAGCGTAGGGACGCAGACTCAACTCCGGTTACATCATTTAATTTTGTTACCTGCAATAATTACACGTCAAAATCAATTCTTTAAATGTTTATTTTCATGATCAGAATAAAAAAATATAATTATTTTTCTACAATTTATATAAATGCCTACCAATATGAATACATAGTTTGTAATATTAAAATTATACTTAATATTTTTTAGCAAGAGCAAACTTTGTAGTATTATTTGGCAACTGGGTTTGAAAGGAACTTGTTGTAAGAATACAATTTTTTTATAATGTAGCTTAAGTTAGTTTTTCAAACCGCACACTCGATCAGCTTTCTTTCATTGAAAAATCAGGTTTGTTAACGGTTCCGAATCCCTGTGGCTGTATTCCGCAATCAGTACTCGAAACTCGGCGACAATAAGGATAAACACAACTTATTTTTCACCTTCCTCATCGTCTCAATGTGCAGCGCTACATTTTTATGAAGCTTTAATTACTATGCAAATTCGAAGATAATGATAAATTTTTGAAACTTATTTTTGAAACGACCATTTTGAGACATTTTTACTTCCCCAGTAAACAAAAATTAACGAAATGTAAAAGATTAATTTTTCGTTGGGAATGAGAAAAAAAGGCGTATTAAACATTACTCGTGAGCAGATGTCATACAAGCATGTTAGTTGTTTTTTTTATGCACTAATTTTTATGATTTTCCATACCATACCCGGTGAACCCTTAATATGAATAATTACAAACAATAACAACTGGTTTGTTACTTCTTTGGTTATGGTATATACATACGTGTTAAGAAAGAAAACTTCTGAGATGTGACAATAAAGGTTTTAAAAAAAGACACCGTCAGTTAGTAACTGACAAGATTCTCCTCATTGTAAAGATAACTTTCACTTCGTGAATAATTATGACTGATTTTGCAATTCGTTTATATTTTTAGCATAAACTTCTTAATCAGGGACAATTTACTACTTATTTTTAATTGTGTGACTTCAATGATTGTAAATATCTGGGATATTTATTAAATCGCAGAAGATTAATATGCTCCTGAATTGTTAAAAAAAAAGTTTATTTCAATTTGGTAACCCATCAAATCATCTGAATACTGGACGATGGTTTGAGAAGTGTAATAGTGCATACTGGTTATTTTTACTATATCTTTCTTTCTCTCTCTCTCTCCTTCTCTATCTGTCTCTCTCTCTCTATCTCTCTCTCTCTCTCTCCTGAACTCAGAGACTCCTGTGACTTTGCTCATCTGAGTTGTGGAAATTAATCCTCGCTTTCGACCCTCGGTCACTAATGAATGCCACTCAGGCGGGAGTGGTTCCTTTATTCAGTACCACCTCTCGCTTTTAATAGCAGTATTTGCATCCTGTCGAATATTATATTTTGCTCCACTTCATTATATAATGCGCACAAAAAAATACTGCCGTGAAGCTTTAATAAATCTGAGCAAAATTTCACGGAAAAAATTCTTTCACCAAACAAATAAAAGAAATATTTCTGAAAACTAAATTGAGCTCTATTTAAAACGAACCTATGAATTTGAGAATAAACCTTTGAATGATATTTTAAGACAAGGTTTGGTGGAGCATAAAATTCTTTGTGTTGTATATTCTTTATTCATAACTGACTGCGAACGATATTGCCTAACATGTATATTAATCTCTTTAAAATACCATTTAATTTGTTCAGTATTATTTTTTAAGCTGTGAACTTCCAACGTAAAAACCTACTGAGACTTCATATACTTCCGATGTTTGTAGTATGTAAAAGAAAAATTGTAAGAAGTGTTACAAAGATTAATTTATTTCGGAGAATCTATCTATGTGCATGTTACTATCCCTCGTTTTTTTAATTTTGTGTTACATTAGATGAAATTTATAACGCTGGGCTTAACTCTAAACTGTAATAATTCAAGTTAGATGGTAGCTAACATAATTAACAGTAAAAAATAATTTAAACCACATGTTGTTGGCTTTGTTTATTCAAACTTCACTTCAGAAACGATTTACTGCCAAATTAAATTATTTTAAACTTAAAGCATTTATTTTGTTCACAGATAGTTCGAAGAATTTTTGAACTTCATGCTTTCTGAAGTTAACGCCAGCGTCTGGGCCATTACAGCTTTAGAGTTAACACACACAAAAAATTTGTTTACAAATGACCATATTTTTTTGCCTAAAATTTGTCAGTTCTGCGTTTACTTTCCTCTCGCCCATTTGGTAGTAGGTACATATCTCACACATCAAAAACTAAGTGGCATTTTCTCAGAGAGCTCTTAAAATCTGTTGCCGTGCCGTCAGTCAGAATAAAAAGATAATGTTACAAAGATTCTAGTACAGAGACTTGTGATTATTGTATTATAAATGCAATATATTTACTTTTATTTCGTGCCAATTTAGTGCGCACGTACAGTTTCTCAGATTTCTCTGTCGTGTTCTTAATCGTATTTAGCGTTTCTATTGTCTTATTTGAAAGACATTACATATACCAACCGATGATGGTGTGTATTATATAGCGCCTATCAAGTGAAAATTCGCTTTAATTGGTAGCGTACATTGCTGTGTGTGTTAATAATTTAGCCAAGCACAGGGTTAGAGATGTGCTGTTCGTGGTAAATAGAAGACTGTTTTCTAAAGTTTCACACAGTTGATTCAATAAGCTTTGACGTTGCTCACAGAATGTTCACACTATGTTTGATTTCACGCCATACATTTGACAACATGTTGTTTGACATTTCCAATAGCAGCAGTTATCCTTCGTCCTCAGTGAATCTAGATCCGAATACAGGTGTTGCATATACTTTATCTTTCACGTAATCCCATAGGAAAAAAGCCAGAGGGGTGATATCGGGCGTTCGTATTGGCTAGGGCATTGGACCATCTCGCACCATTCACCTGACAGGGAATGTCTCGTCCAAGCACGGACAATTCACCCTCAATGTGGGGGAACATCACTACATATTATAGGTTTTGCAGCTGAGACGCCACATAAAATTCTAGCATGTCTAGGTAGCTGATAGACATTATGGACTTCTCAAAAAAAAAAAAAAAAAAAAAGGACTTATGACTTTGTTGTGCACCAATCCGCACGAAACCTTTACATTGGGAGCAATTTCTCGCATTTTCCATGACACAATCTATTTAAACCCGCAGTTCCCCCCGGTTTTCTTTGTTGACGGTGCCTCTTAGCAATAGCCATACTAGCGCCCGGCCCCCTTGGGCGAGGAGAGAGATCACGCTCTACTACGCGGTGAACTTTAGCTAACAGCCAGGTGGAACCGCCCGAACCCTTTGACGGAACGCTGAACTGCGCCTCCATCCACCTTCCAAAAGAGGAAAGGGGCTAGCGAGAGAGCCAAGGGCCACCAATCCCTGGTTCTCGCCCACTTGCCTGCCCCCCCCCCCCCCCCTGAGATCCTCAGCTCAGTCCCCTCTTGGTTTGAATCGGGGCCCATCTTACCCCTAACAGACTCACCAGGCCTGCTCCCGGACACTTTCGCAGCCAATCGTCGGCCTTTCTCAGGGAAAGGGTCCCCTCCAGGCCTGCCCAGCATCAGATCACACAGGGTCCACCTTTCGACGGGGAACCCACCGGGGTGACCACCCTTACAGCCGCACGGCTCGGGCGTGTAACCTGTTTCCCCAGCCCGCATCCGGTTCGTCCATTTCTATTACCCTAGTCTCCCACTTGGAGATCTGGGCTTTTGGGCACCAACAGCCTGAGCTCTAGGTAGTCTAACGCCCCACCTAGTGGTTTCTCCTTGTTGCCATCTATCGGAGAATCTACCAAGGCAGATACCCCTTCCTCAACGCTGAGGAGTCGAGATGCATAGGGCCCGCACGCCAGAGCCTGCATCGGTTCTAAGATCCGGTGGCGCCACGAGGAGGCTGCAGGTTGACTTGGGTGTGAGAGGTTTTTGTGCTGAGGGATCACGGAAGCGTAAAGCTAGCACCAGAGGCCGAGGAACCCATCCCGGTGTGGTGCCCACCAATACTCACGAGTCCCGGAGCAACATCAGCACCCCTGCGAGTGTGTATGTAGTTACTGCCTTCGGATACTGGAACGTGGCACCGCTCCAACGCCTCAAAACAGGGAGATGCACGATCGCATTGGATTTCTCCAAGGCGAGAACACACCTTAACCACCTCTCCATGACACAGAGTGGATTCTGTGAACCCCATATTAGAACATTGTGCCTGTTGACCTTGTCACCGACGTGGAAAGTAGCCTCACTGAAAAAAATTTTTGAAGTAAAATTCCGTTACATGTAGGCCTAATGGAAGCAAATTACAGTTACATGTAATGGAAATTTACTGCACAGATGTTTCAACCTTGCAACAACATACCATTCAACGAACAGAAAAGTGATAATTTCGCCGGTTCCGTAAGTAGCCATAACTTACCCGGACGTATCACAACCACGATGTCAAAATACGACGAATAATATTAAATTCTTGAAAAAATAGCATATTTCATTGTAATATAACACTTTTTTCTAATCTCAATACCATTAGTAGATATAAGCAAGCCACTATTATTTTACACAATGTGAATGTTTAAAGCATTTAATTCGTAGTGCCATCAGTGTTGGCAGTAAGTTAATCATGCGCAGAGACATCTGTACAACAGATATCAGTAGATTTCCTTTACAGCGTACTGAAATTTATGAGCAACGTAAGCGAATTATTCTGCACTGTGCCGTAATTTTGCCGCAAATGTACAGGAAAGTTGGTTTTCATTACAAGGTTCGGGAATATTCCGTTACACTTGTGGAGTAAAATTACGTACTTTTTTTACAGTGCTCGTAGGAAAAATACGCTGTTCAAGGAACGCTCTATCCGCATCAACCCGTTGCATAATTCCTGTTGTAAAAGCTGCATGACGTGGTCTGTCATCTTCGTGTAAACCCTGCAATACCTGCACTTTATACGCATGCATCTTCAGTCTCGTGTGGAAAATTTTTTGCACTGTCAATTCGGGTATTCTTCGTTCCTGAGAAGCAAGACGAGTGGACTTGGTAGGGGTTCAAGTAAATGTTTCTTGGCAAAATCAACATGCGCTTCACTAACTGATTGCCGCCCTGTTCGCGAAGGATCAAACATATTGCTGGTCTCCTTAAATGTTATATACCACGAAACGGCGCTTCTTCCATCATTTGGCTGTCATCCATATTCACTCCAGAATTTCCGCTGTACTCTATTCGGTGACTACGCCTTGTGAAGTCACAATATACACTTGGCTTGCTCTTGTGGCAACGTCGTCTTATGAAGACACGATGCTTTCTATGCCGGTTCTACCTGCAACACAAATAAAAAACCATTTAGATAAAGGGCTTATTTTGCCGCAAACAGAACATCTATAACTGAAATGGTTTTTTGTGTAATTAAGTTTTGTAACCATGCAATGTCTTTACGGCTATCCTGTAAATCTTACTTTATGCTAATTATTACCACACGCAACGTACTAAATTTGTTTAAAGAATGCTTGGTAAATACTGAATTAGCACTGGCGTTTTAATTTATTCAAATTGCCAATACGAACTGTTCATCAAAGTTTGAAGGTTTCAGCTCATTCATTCAAAAAGTTTCCTTTAAGTACCTTAAATACGTTTTTGAAAACGTGAGAAGAGAAAATAATTTTCTACATTTAACCATACGTACACGTTTGTATATGACGAAAAAAATATGTATTTTAGCGAAGGAAATTTTTATTAGTCTAAAAATGTGAGTTACGTCAAAAATTGGATTTGTTGTTCTAACAAAATGTTTGGGCAGTGGAATAAACACTCCTGCTGAAGAACAAAATCAGCGAGGCAACCATATATTTCATTGGTTCTGCGTTTACACGATTGTTTGGCCACATACTGTACTAACATTTATACAGTTTACTGTACAGAGTCTTTCTCTCTCTGTGTATCTGGCTTATTAATGGCACATTACTGGCGACATTAAATATGCCAGTGTTCACTCATCAGTTGTAAATATTCCTGAAACTACCTTAATGTGTTGTATATGTGCGGTCTAATACCAGAGAGTGTGAAGAAGGATTTTCTAGGCTGAGTTAATCACATACACACTGAAGGATATACACCCGTTTTCAGAAATTTTCAAAATTTTTAGACGCTGTGCTATGAAAAACGTTGTTGGTTCATTATATTTTAGTACAGTGAGGAGGCTATGTTCTTGTTCAGATGACAGAATTAAAATAAATGATCTCTAAATATAGCTAGAATTAAGTGGCATACGTTAAACGCGAACATTTCATAAATTGAGCATTAATTCAGAACATCTGTGTTCACGCCACTTACGCAGGCTGCCTGCATGTTATTTTGAACGATTATTGCAATGGGGACACGTTAGTAACCAAAGAAGTATATTGGCAGTACACCAATACAGCAAATGGTGTATCACAGAAAACAAGAGAATACACGCATACAAAAAGACAAGTAAACAGCCAAAAGGATTTTGTTGCCAACTGAAAACAAATGAAAACAGATGCGATTCCGAAAGAATTCAGTCGGTGAATTACAAACAACAAAACAAAGAACTAAATCGACACAAACGAACACACGCACACAGAAAACCAACTAACAATAAAAGGTTGTGGTCAGTTTGGAAGTGAAAAAATCAGATAATTCCACAAAAAGAATTCCTAAGAAAGAAGAGACAAATATTATAACAACAAAAAAACAGAAAACATAAAAGGGACGAAAAAACGCTGCTTGTAGACGACGAAACAAAGATACAGACACCTTGACAAAAGTTAACAAACACAAACACCCAATAACTGTGGAGAGTAAAACAAAAAATAAAGTATTTAACACAGACTAACACAGCAGTCTCCTTGCAATAACCAAAATGCAACGTTTCAGGAACTGTAATCTACGTCCTCAGGCACTCAAATAGTTTGAGGAACCCCTTTTGGCTGTCAACTTGTCTGTTTGTCTGCGTGTATTCTCTGGTTTTCGACGACACATCATGCTATGCTGCAATGACGCAATGTCGTAAGTCCAAAATATATTTGACTGAGAGACTGCCTACAGTGCTGAGGGCCAGGTATCTACAGAGATATAAGGATTGTGCACTTAGTAAGTATTATGAAACAGGGAACCACTGTCTCTGTGTCGTAAAATCATCCATTAAATAATAACCAAGTGTCTGAATGACATTTTTATTTATACAATCAGCGTAAAATTTACGCCAAATATCAAAAGGTGGCATTTACGAGCAATCGTCCAAAGTGGAGACCACCAGCTTTGATACATGCTCCAAGCCCAGGATTTCATTTATGTTTATTACGTCGAGTAAACGTAGAGTCGTGTTTGTCATGTTTAGACTGTTCGGGATTTCAACCTGCACCTATAATATGGTGGTCAGAACAGATAAGTAATATATCTGTGGAGCAAAATGTGGAACTAACTGCAGTGCTATGTTGCCACATTGTGCATTTAAAATGTCATCGTACAACATTTTGCCACCAACATTTTCATCTACAATTTAGCGCAGGATTCGCGTAGTGTGATTATTATGCGTTTGTTTTTGGACATCCTGCATGTGTGTGTGTTTATATATATATATATATATATATATATATATATATATATATATATATATATATATATATATATATATAGAGAGAGAGAGAGAGAGAGAGAGAGAGAGAGAGAGAGAGAGTATGTGTGTGTAAGTGAGAGTGGGGTAGAGAGGGTTTCGTTACTTCAAATTTAATTGATCACGCACTCCTTCAATTTAATGAAAATGTGTAATCGCACCTATTGCATTTCCGAAAGCAAATTTCCGACTTTGAGGCAGCACGTTCTTTGATAAGTATCAGCTAAGCGAACCGTTTCCGCCAGCAGGCAGCCACTAACTCCAATTTAAGAGCGGGAAGCAGCGATGCAAACAGCACATCGGCCTCAGCGTCCTAAATCCCAGCCGGGGGAGCTTTTAATCCGGAGGCAATACATTCCGCAGATCGCCCAGGAGAAGCCCTGGTGCCCGCCAAGACCGGCCGCAACGGCTGGGAGGAAATTAAAGAGGCTTCTAAATTCACGCGGCTGCCATTAAAACGATAGTGCTGATTAAGCTTTAGCAGCAGTGTAAACTCTTCGTGGTCATCGTTTACACGATACATACGCCTCTTTTATTTTTAACTCTCTTCAAGCACTTAAAACGCGTGGCGTTCCTCTTTGCGAAGAATTGCCGGCTTTCAGGGCGAGGGATTTCGTATAGCGCTGAACCAGACTGATATTCATTCCATTAGGTCTGCGAGTTTAATTTCCAAGAACCTTGCGAAACATGCAAAATGATCGTAATTGCGTAGTACTGAATTCAAAATAGTGGATAAATATATTCATACATTTAATTTAAATTAAAATTTTACCTACACGTAGATTATATTGTAACAACTTTGTTGTCCTAGGCGCAGCCAGGTTCGTTTGGGATGGGAGGCTTGGATAATTAAATAAATAAATAAAATTTACGTTCTTAATTTACGGGAACATTCAATTACATCCGAGCTAAATTCTTGTCCCGTATGACTGGCAGGTGCCCGACAATTCATAACGCCCATGACGTCAGCTAGGCGTGAGTGGCCCGCATCGCCAGGGGTGGGAAGATGGGGGAAAGGTGGTGGGGCGCAGTACACTGACTCATCGCGTGACTGGGGATAGCGAAGCAGGGGAAGGGAAAAGAGGAAGGCGCAGTCCGCTGTCTCGTCGCTCGGGCTGTAGGTTGCGAGTGGCGTGAGGGGAAGGCGGCGTGGCCCGCCAGGCTACCCCACCCAACACCCTTCAGAACGCTGACTCGTTACAATATTTATAGAAGAAGGGGGGAAATAATAAAAAAAAATTTAACAAGCAACTGGATGAATTGCAACACTGGTAGATTTGGTTTGCTCTAGCATTATTAAGTGGGCATATATATCATTAAAGCAATAAATGTTGCTATTACGGTGTTGTTAGTTTGTAAAAAAAAAAGCTAGGAATATACAATCTTCCGTATAAAAATAAACTCTTGAGGTGAGACTTTTTTCGTTCTAGTAAAATATGTGTAAATATTTCATATTTTAAAATTAATTGTTTACACTTCTTCCGCTGTATATTTATAATAATATTGTATGACTGGTACAAACCAGTCTTAAAAGTGCAGACGACTACTACACGGCCAAGTCATCTGTGGTGCTGTACAGGGGAGTGAGGCGAGCGATAGTATCGCTGTGAGAGCAGAGACGGCAAGTCATCTGTGGTGCTGTACAGGGGAGTGAGGCGAGCGATAGTATCGCTGTGAGAGCAGAGAGAGAGAGAGAGAGAGAGAGAGATAGCAGGAGGTAGTGGTAGTAGGGAAATAGCATAGCCACCAAGCGCTTCGAACCTAGAGGAACGACTAGTTTTGCCGACGAGAGGAAGGGAAGGAACTGTGTGACCTTGAGTAGTTCACATTATTCCCGGGACCACAGTTAATTTGGCAGTGTAATAGATGGAAATTGTTTCACATCATTTATAAAATAAGTTTGTTGAGAAACTGTTTTTTTACCACACACTAATGATTGTTTGCAGACCGAAAAATCAAATATTTTCTTTCGTGAAGTGAATAACTTTGCTGTTCAGGTGTGGTCGTTCCGCACTTTAAAACTAGGTCGACAGATGTTTATATTTGTTTGCACGATATTTATTTTAATTTTTTGCAATAATGCAAATCCATGTTCCGTACCAGATTAAGTGCACCATGAACATTGATCTCAGCAAACTCAGCCAGTATTATTATTTAATTCACTGTGTTGATTATTTTCCTAATAAACACAAAACATCGCACATGTAAATATTTTCATATTTTCAAGTTCAGCGCATCCATTTTTATCTTTCGAAGAAGTTGACTCGTTTAGAACGTTTGTACTTCTGCACCGGCAAAGTCCTTTTTATTTGCAAAATGTATACGTATCAAACCTTCAATAGAATAGTAAAATAAAGCTGGACCTGCAAATATGAGCAACATCACGTTCAATTCTAGCAGACGTTTTTGCATTTCTTAGCAAATAATAAAAGTTGCATCAAAATTATTTTGCAGTGTGGGATGATTGATTTGATATTTTAATTACAAGAATATTTTCTAATATCAAAATAACCAGTTAGGTTACGTTTGGTATTTTGCTCAACAAACGAATCTGATTGTCACTTACGTAGAGTAAGGGTAACTGTGATCATAATTAACTATATTTTAGTATCATGAATTGTAAAGTGAACATGTAGAAGACACTAAGTGTATTTGACAAAATTTAGAGTTAAGCCCACTTCTTCCATTTTATTTTTAAAGTTTAAAGTTAAGTACGTTCTGAACTGCCCCATGTTTACAATTCGTGTACTGGAACCTTCCCAGTGAATTTCTATAGTTTTTTACAAACAAATATTTTATTACTTTTTTCCTGCATACATTCAATTTCTAATAAGCTGTAAATATCAACAGTGGCCAAAGTTAGGCGTTTGCAGCTTGTTTATGTACCACAGTTACACGTAAAATACTTATCTGAAATAATTATCTTGCGACATGTAGCAAGCATGCCAAAAATTACAAATTTTAGTCCAGACTTGCACGTACACGATGTCATATATGAAAAGTTTTCACTTTCACTGTTCACCTAAAAATTCCTGGGTCTGTTGAATTTTTGATAACTTGACGATTTTTAGATTTTTGTCCCAGAAATATTACATATTTTGTTGTCAAAACCAAAATTAAGCAGAATATTTTTTCGCTAGCAAACGGTAGATTATAAAAAAAAACTCTGGCAAAATTGTGTATCGTATGACTGTACACAGTCTCAAATTTTTTCAAAGCATTTGGTTAAAAAAAATTGAGTTATTTGCAATTGTTTGAAATAAATGAAATATCATGGTCTTAAGACGCTATGTAGGCTGTTTATAAGCCCTCCAGCATAGCTAAAAAAAAGCCTTTTCAGACTGCTGTACCTCAAAATGTACTAACCGGATGTATGTGAACTCGGATTGAGACGTGCACTGAACTTTGCTACAGACTTTCCACCAATAAAGTTATATGGTCGCTGCTTATTGTCCTATAGTGAAAATGAATCGGCGGGAACCTTGCACGCTAGTTCAGCGCTTGGCTGTAGTGGCGATGAAACATTTGATGCGCGCTTAGAGGTCGTCCTTACAGCTCCGTCGCTTTTGAGCCTTCAACGCGCGGGTGAGTGAGGCATGGCGTTAAGGGCGATGTTAAACGGTTAATTTGGTGCGGTATCGCCTCCACCGCAAGACACTGAAACGGCGTTTAGGGGTATTGAAGAACACTCGTCTGACTGATACTTTCAGTGGTGACCCCATATTTTTATTGGTTGAAAGTCTTAATGAAAGTCCTATACACCTATCTATCGTAGTCTCACACAGATCGCGTGAGTAGTTGTTTACATATCATAAATAAGAAAAGCAGTTTTAGCCACTTTGAGGGGCTCCGATAAGATATTTCGAATTAAAGTCACGTTTAGAAACCACCATTTAGACATCGTTTGAAGTGTTAGTTCTTTTAGTAAATGCATACGTTTGAAACTAGTTTAGAAGTTTCTTAGACATAAGAGTTCTACTAGCACGCTGTAACGCTGTTTACATGCAAGGCAGGCGGCCGCCTTAACGAGGAGTTGAAATAAGACTTGTCCACCCGTTTGCGGTGAATAACATTGACTACGACAGCTCCATGCTTCGCATCACAATAGGATCTATAGGCTCGTCCGTAGGTACGAATTTTTATAAAACTAAAAGTATTGTACGTAACATTTCGCTGAGCGAAATAATTAATTCAAATTTCGAGTGTGATGGTGCTCCGAGTGAAACAGTGGGTGATCGAAGAGAGTGCGATGGCTGCCATCGAAATGCGTCGAAGGGATTAGCACCTCCGGGCGACATCGCAGACATTCTAGTCCATGTCCCTGCCGGGAATGCCATGCAATAGGCAGTCGGGAAGGGGACGGTTTGCAGTTGGGGGTTTGGGGCGGAGCCATAAATTACTGACCACCAATTGAACACGACACGGGCCGCATTGTGAGACCGCATAGCTCCGGCGTGTGTCGGTCCAGAGAAAAAGAACCCCCCCTCCCCCCCACCTTAGTGGGGGATTCCCGCGATTCGATTATCAGAGGTTTCGGCTGCCAGCGCTGAGTGGCCGAGTCCCCCATCCCCCTTGGAACAATCCGACAATCCTATCCCTGCGAATCCACCCCGTCCAGCAACCAAACCCCTTCCCGCCCCTTTCCACGCGGCGACCGCAAAATTTATGCGGGGCGCTATCGTACGATGAGGAATGCGCCCACCGAGGCGCAATAATGCGACACCGTGGCCACATGAGTAATTACGCGTGCTGTGGAAAGTTCAGGCGTCTGTCTCGTTGCTTTCGGCGCTCCCCAACCCCCTGGCGCTGTGTAAATGTTAGCTGGCCGGGCGACCGTCGCGCGCTCTGTCTGTGCGTGAAGCGGAACAGGGAATGGTGCGAGGGGTAGGTCAGTGCGAGGACCGTGAGTGACATACGAAATGTAATGACCTGTCCTTTCGTGGTTTCAGACAGTCGCAGTTTTTTTTTTACATAAAGGGAAATAGAAGTAAAAGTCATACCGAGTAAAACTAAGGACATAGGAGAGGCTTAGGGCATTTTAACACAATTTGAATTTCCAAGGTATGTACTCTGTAGGCAAATATTAATATAATTTCACATGGACATCCATTTTCGCAAATAAATTTCTATACTCAGGTCTGGTGGGAGAAATACATTATCGAGATGTCGTTAGGTCCAAGTACGGGCTCAAATATTGTAAAATTAAATTCAAACTTTGATTCAATTAACAGAAACATTTAGAAAAAAAGATCTGCATTGACTTGTATATGAGTTATTTAGGTATTAATATTTTGCAGTATAATATAACGCATTTCTATTTTTTATTTTTGAAACTATACAAAGAGTTGAGTACCTTAAAGTGAATATTTTGGGACAGGAAAAAAATTTCTTTCAAAAACATGAAAATTTCAGTAAACATTAAAACTATTAATTCATGCAATACACATTCAAAAATATATAAATATATAAAATGGGAATGCATGTAAAATATAATTTCAAAATTTATTCTGAATTCTTATTTGATGCTGCGTACACCATTTTTGCTGCATTTGTTATTTGTATAAGTTGGTACATATTATGCCCAAGGGTCTGCAAAGGTGCCCGCCAGATAGTTCACCATTTTATTAGTATACCACAGAATCAAGTATAGCTGTTAAACATACCTCAGAGATAATAAGAATGGAATAAATAAAAATTCCAAACATAAAATTACTTTTGTGTAAAATATAATTAGGGCTAATAAGAATTTCTTATTCTTTCTTTTCTCGTCGCAGCCCAATTCAAAAATATACACACAATTTAACATATGAGTTTCTTTTACACAATGTGTACTGTACATTTAATAAATTCAAAAGTCAACATTTCTCATTGATACAATATTCATGATTATTGTGAAACGGTAACACTGCTTAAATGCAACACACAAATAATTTATAGATGACAACAATATAAATTCGCAGCTATCTCTGAGCAATACAATCAGCTCATTTACTAATAGACAATAATTCATTTAATGAAGCCAATATGGTGTATTTCGCTAACATCAAATATTTTGTTAAGTTTCTACTCTGAGCAATACAACAAGCTCACTTACTAATATACATTAATTCCTTTAATAAAGCCAATATGGTGTCTTTCACTAACATAAATTCTTTGGTTAAATTTGCACTCTGAGCAATACAATAAGCTAATTTACTAATAAAAATTAATTCCTTTAATAAAGCCAATATGGAGTCTTTCGCTTACATCATTGCTTTGGTTAAATTTCCAATTTTACAATTTATCATGGCATCTCAGGAAAGAAATACATATTATCAAAAACACTGCCTGTCGAATAACCCGTTTACTAAATCCCTATCAGGTAAGCGAAGGTCTAGTAACAACATCTAATCTTTTCTTCTATGCAAGAGCGCAAACAGGCATAGATTAAATCCCTGATATTCTAAGTTAAGCTTAATTTTAAATTACTTCCCGTACTTAGCTTAGTATCTAGCATCGCCATCTCTGGTGCATTTCCACCAAAACCCCGCATGTATACACAATTTGCTCCCCTTTCGGACCAGTGCCATAATTGCAAATCCGTGGTGGGAGAGAACATTAGCGCCGGAAACATGGTGGCGAAAGTCTCAACCTCGGCGGAACTTGACACACAGCGTTTGGTGAAATATACAACACTGTCCTCTATATGACGTAACAGTACTGCTGCTTCTTGAAAGAGCCGCAGGAGGGCGAAAATCCGGCTCAGCTATTCGCGTCCCAACTGGTAAATCAAATTCATTTGCGAGTCAGCCCAACGTCATCAGCATGGTCCCTCGTAGTCGATGTTCGAGAGTGCAGGGGTATGAACGTAGTGCGTGACGGTCTCACCACACATCTTCGTCGAGCAACACGGGAGTATATTTCCTGTACAACATAAAGGTATGTCTCTACATTCACATCGGCAGACAAATTCCTTCCATTTGTTACACATCCAAGCGCATCTCTTGAAATTAGGACAAACTATATTGCGTAAATAAACAGGTCTGTCAAATTGGTCGGTCAAAAACTTTTCCATGGCTTCGGAACTGGTGAAACACCGTTTCAAAGTGACAATGAATATTAATCAATATGGATGTAGTAGACGGTATTGTTCTTGAAAATAAATCCTCTTGGGCCTTACATGTGCCGTTGGTCGTTGCCATCTACCCACGTGACTTGGCGTGTCTGTTTTTCCAATTTCAGCATACCTATTCGTACTTACACGCTCATAATAGGAGACACTATCAAGACTTTGTATGTAAAATCTATGTTGAGTTACACCTGTTTCTAGGGACACGATGTTTTTTTTTTTTTTTTTTGAAGGGTAAAACCATTGTTATCTTTGAACACTATGGTTGGCTTTGGTAGGTTTCCTCGTAGGTTACTTAAGATGACTGTGTACTTAGCCTTTGAACGGTGTTGTGGCGTATCACGCGAGTACTTTTTTTACGCGAAACCGTTGAACTTATTCTTATTGTTGTTTCTACGAAAAGAACACCACTTGAAATTACGTATGCCACTTTTTGAATATTCAGAATGCTTGTTAGTAACATGATGTTTGGACCTCTGGAAATGGCTAAAAACTGTTTTTTTAGACTGCTGTAACTCTGAAAATACGACCTGAATCCGTAAATTGCAAAATGACGTACGTGCATTGGTCATTACTTCATACTATGCAAAAATAAAATTTTAGGGTCACCGCTTGAAATCCCACAGGAAAAAAGAGTCCTACGAAAACATCGCACGCCAGTTTAGCGCTGCGAATAGAGACCACGTGCCTATCGTAGAGTGTGGTGCTCTGGCTCTTATCGCTCAGCTGTTCCAGCGCGTCAAACACGGAAATTTCAACGCCGTACGCAGTACTCTTAAGAGAAAGAAAATATTGAAAATGGCGAAAAAAAAATGGCATTGCTAGGGCTTCAACGTTCAGTCTCCTTAAGGATAAGAGAGAAGTGCATCCTTGCATACGTTTGACTTTAGTCAAAGAGTGATGTGAAAATAGTTAAAATGACAAAAAAAATTAGGATTTGGCTGGAATGAAAGCTTTAGTAAGATAAGGCCATTCTTCAATCAAACAGTTTATCTTGTTCGATTATGCCCATAGAAGACACATACAAATGTTTGTAACGATTTCTAAATTCTTCCCCAAGTTATGACATGTGATGGTACCATTAAGCTATTAATAATTTCTGTTTTATCTTTGACTGTGTTTATAGTAACTACTATTAATTTGTGTGATACTTATGGGTATTAAAGAAAATAACGTGAGAAAAACGTGAAATTAAAAAAAACACGAATTTCTCCATAATGTTTACCTGTCATTACCTCACAGTGCACTTTTCTTACTAAGGTCTTTATTCCAACCCACTCCTCAATTGAATTTTTAGGGTTTCAACACTCAGTCCTCTTGATGACAAATGTAGACTACATCCTGGCGCACGTTCGTAATTGAATCTCTACACCTACTATAATCTCGACCATTCCAAATCTGAATTAGTGAATATTCGCTGATTAACGCCGATGGATGGATCAGTTTCAACAAATTGAATCGGTGAGAAACCATTGTGAAATCGGCGGCTATTCACTGATTCCGATAAAGAGTGCCTACATTCTACAAGTTAATTAGTGAATGTCCACATAATTTCCAGTAATTTTTCGCTGATTCAATAACTGAAAAAGGTTATTAGAAAACAGGGGAAAAACTGTGAATATTTGCTGATTCGCTTGTGAGATGTTGGAACTCTTACAGAAAATCAGTGAATATTCACTAATTAAACCGTGACTTTTTTAACAGATTGAAATTGTTGAAACAGCTCCATCCATCAGCGTGAATCAGTGAATATTCACAAATTCAGATCTATAGTATATTGTTTCAGATCTAAGGCTGCGTACACACTTGTGAGTCGAGCGGTTCGTGAATCGCTCGTGAGCAGTATGCTTGCCAGTTTGTACGCCGTCCCGAGCAACATACGAGCGCCCTACGAACAGCTCGCGAGCCGCTCGCGACGACCCGTGGGAAGTCGGTTTTTTCGTCGAACACAAAGGGATTCGCAGCGCCAGTCCTGACACGCTCGCTGCAGGTTCGTATGTTTCGACAATGCTCGCGAACCTTCCGTGCTACCAGCAGACTATCATCCGCTCCTTGTAGACTCCTTGTTGGTTCGGCTGTCCAGTGGATCGCTGGAGGTTCGTTGAAACTAATTTGACCGCGAGCACGTTGCGAGCAGTTAACGAGCTATTCGCGAATCGCTCGGCACGCAAGAGCGTACGCGCCTTAATATGCGTGCTCCACGAGCGTGACCGGAACTTGGGAGAGTGCGGACTCTAGGGTCGATTCTTGCTTGCTTACCACTTGCTGCATCGCCTCTAAGCGCGAGGCCTCACCGCAAGGTCAGCGCGGGTCCCACATGCGAATATTCGTGTCGACGTCGCCGAGAACCGTGCCTGGAACGCCTAGTTGAAATGCGAGCTCTCAAACTGCTGCTTACAACCACGAGACCCATGGTCTCTTATGTTTCACTTTGTATTTATATATTTTGTCGGCATAAAGAAGCAATATTGCTATGTGAAATCTGCTGTGTATATTTTTCAGAGTAATGTACGTTCATGTAGTGTCACCGCGTTTACAGTGAACAACAGCAGTTTTCAGGAAAACGGTAGTGTATAATGCATTTTGTTTTCGATAAAAACATAATATGTGAAAATTGTGAAATATTCTCCCAGATGCTTACATACTGCGTACTATATCCATAACCTAACGAAGTTGGTAACTACTAAGGCAAGTAATTTTGCCTAACATAACATCACATATTCTCTGTGTATGTTTCATAAATCATGTGACTTCTGTTGATCACTCTGTTTAGTATGCAGTTATAGCTGACACATCGTCTTACCTATAAAAGTCTTCGGACACATTGTATGACTCATTTAAGAACATCTTGTAGACAACTAGTCGCTAGTGTTCTACATAAACCATACTTCAAGTAATTTTTTCTTTGAAACTGTGCCCTTTGCGATATTTAAAATGAGGATTCAAAGATACACCATCAAATTTAATTAATTTGCATTCCTTGATAACTTATTGTAGGGATACATTTTTAAAATACAGGATTATCAGTGCATAAGTGCAAGATATAACGGTTATTTTGAAGTCGAGTAAAATATTCTCATTTTAGCTACAGTCACATTTATTTACACTGAAAAAAAAACTTATTAGTCACTGCGAAATATTTTGTTAAAACGAACCATACCAAAAATGTTTGTAGTGACCACAAAAAATGTTTGCTGTCCCCAATAAAATTTTGTAGTGACTACAAAAAAATTTTGTAACCACTGCAAAATTATTTTGTGAGGTCCATATTGACAAAACATTTTGTAGCCACCACAAAACAGTTTTTTCAGTGTATATAAAAATAATTTATATTTTTTAGTCTTACATGCAATATACGAGAACTCAAGTCATGACTATTACAGAAAACGCGTTCTTTATTGTTTAATATCATAACAGGATTTTACTTTTCCCATATTATGATTAGAAATGTTCTTTATTTCAGGGAAAAATATCAGCTGAAATTTCAATTTTTATTTGTTGTCTCAGAAACATACCAATCTGCATAATTTCACAAATAACGTGCAAGACATGCAACCACGTTAACATGTTTTATTTTACGTAATTAATAATAAGTAAACTCTTCTAATTCAATAATATGAACGATTTCCTAATACTAATTTGTGTTCCTGAAAGGAAAATTACATTATACAGTGATAATGACGTAGTTTAGACATATTTGCAACAAATTAGTGTAATTATACAGAAGGTCTGGTTATTCGGGAATACGGACTCTGACATGTGAATCTGATATAATATAAACAGGGTAGACAATACTATTTGGTAAAAAAGACTTAAGACCCTTAGTTTATATGGAAAGTTTATTTAAAGGTACTAATAAAACAGGCAGCATAGTAAAAGTAAACAGTAAGGTAATTCATGAATACGGTCTGCACAACATGCACCTATGACCACAACTGACAGGAAAATACTTGTTGGTAAAAAATCGTCAGACCCTTGATTTACAAAAAAATATAACACTGAAGTACAAACAACCTAGCCTACACCACATTCCCGCACACTAATATTTTCGACCTAACACGTAAACAAATGGGCTGGTGACGTTTTACCAAAGATTATTTTCTGCTTCGTTTTGGTCAGTTATTTACAAAGTACAGTCCGCATCCACGAAATATCCGACATCCTATAATCATATCACCGCTTTAAATTTTGAATGATCGGAGCATACCAAAATGTTGAACAAGGCCTGGGAGCACGCGGATTTTAATGTATTCACTTGCTTGTTTGGAACTTGCGTCTTCACCTCCAAGCATTAGAGGCTCAGCTGGCGTACATCTTCTTGTCGAGGGCTTTTATCGAGAGTTAGGTAAGTGTAAATACAGATGAAAACAGGCAGGCGGGGTCTTGTCAACACTGACGCGAACGAATATGTATTAATTTTCTTTGCTAAATAATGGACTTGATAGAATGGGCGCGGCCTTTACCCCAAGGAACTAGCGAGATCAAGTCGAGGGAATTACATGTTAAAAAATAAATCATATTCTATGGGGCTAGTCATCTGTCGCGTCTACATTTATGCCACCACTTTATTTTTTGCTCACCTCGTTGCAGACCACATTACTATAGGATTTTTAGGCGGTATTTACAATGCCCGGGAAACTATGAACTAACAGACTTTTAAATTTTAAGTTTAAAAAACACTCGTAAACAACTACTCATATTTAATTTTTCTCATTTTCTTTTCTATAGCATAATTTTCCTCTGACCAACGTGAAAATTGTTTTCGTCGGAAAGCGATATAGTGAAAATTGACTGAGTGCTAAAAAATATAAACATGCGTATCCTGAACCTTGTTATAACGCCAACTGCTGAACCACCCTTCTCCCTTCCCACGTAACGCCGACACGTTAAGTACTGAAATAACTTTTTTTTTTTTTTGTATTTCTGCAATTCGGCTACATTCGCTTGTAGTGATGCACGCCCATATAAACGATTCAGTTTATAATAATGACTCATTGTAGAGGTCGTTCAAAGATGACAGTCCACCACGGTCTATGAAGGTAAGGTATTGACACTGAGGAACAAAATGTGACTCCCTTTTTGTCGCAGCGCTAGTAGTCTTTTAGTGGAAGATTTGTCTTGTTTTGTCTTTGGCTTGGCAAGGTTTCACAGCCTAAAATGAGTAGTCGTTATCGGAATTGTCTGTATTATGGAAGAAAAAAATTGAAAATCTAGAGGATGTGGGTACATGCAATTTTATTGGAATTCACTTTCAGCCATAACATTTAGTTTTTTCTAAGTAGGAATTTATAATAACTCATTGTAGAAATATATAAATTAATTTAATTTGTAACAATAATTTAAAAATATAAATTTAATATTTTTTCAGACTGCGTATATTAAAGAGAGTTATATAAACAGTTCAACATACGTGCCAACGCATGTATGTATACGAAATATACATCTACAATACCATGTTACTATACTAACATAATGCTATATGAATAGTTGCGAACATTGTAACACCTCCAGATGTAAACAAGACAAATATTGCTCTAAATTACTACTAGCGCTAGGCGACAAGAAAGGAGTCACTTTCTCTGGCTGGAGAGCACAGGCCGTGTAGACCTCTTCCTCTTAGACCATGCAGTCCACCAACGTTGTGGTACATGTACACGGTGCGCAAAGAGATATGAAAGGGATGGAGTGTAGCTAACCTGGTAAACCTGACGTCTACTCTAGAGGAGGGAGAGCCACCGCGGTATTCCACTCCGGTCGCGAACTTCACCAGCTCTTGAAGTTGAAGAGGAGTTAAGGGGTAGAGTACTGGAAGACTCGGTCGTCGTGCGGTGAATTCCTTTCCCCAGCCCCCGTGTTCGCCGCAGATATGAGCGGGGGGTCGGGAACCAAAATCAAATTAATGGCAAGAAGTTGGCAAGTAATTTCGCCCGTAATAGCGACTGGTTAAAGGAGGCCCTCGCGCAGGAGAGTGGGCGGGGCTTCGTCTTCGCCGAAACGTAACCCGCCGCGCCTTCGGCGAAGACGCTCAGCTGCGGAGGACCATGGAATCTGCGAGGTGCTCTTTTTTTCCGGCCGGTAAGAGAGTGGGCGAGCCGGAGTTTTCAGTTAGTTCGCGAACTTCGGCGCGCAGTAACCACTTCCCCGCCAACTTCGACGATAACCGGTCATCATCTCTGACTAGCACTGTTACAGTATTAGAGACAGGGACACCCGGTGCGTCGGGTCGAATTCCTGTAGCTCGCGGAAACGGCGGCGCCTGCCTGCTCCGACGGCCATTGTTTCTTTTGGTGCTGCAGTCCTTAATACCTCTTTCACGCACATCACAATCACAACACACTTCACAATCACAACTGGCCTGCGTACAAACTGATACCTTATGGCCATTATTTATAATGCTTCATTTAGCCTGCTATTGGGTGAGTAATAGATATATCTTAAAATCCTTTCTCAGTACTTTGAAGACAGTTTTAAGTATGTTAGCTAATATTCATTACAAATACTATATATATATTTTTGTTTATTACTTAATTAAAGAAATTTTCGTATAAACCGCATAGGGCTTATATGTCAGAATAAAGACTACACAGAAAATTAATTAAAATAATGAAGCAAAGCTGTCATACATTATTTCGTATCCATTAGCTTTTTATCTTCGTAAAATCAATACGCATGGTGGATCATAACCCTGAAGGTGGTCGTTTGCCAGGAGCTTTTATCTCTGTCTCGAGGCTGGGAACAAAGGAGAACAAGAAGGACCACACCTTCCTGCGAGAAAATGCTTATAAACCAATGTCTAAACATTTATCAGTCCAGGCAATGCAACAAGAATGTCTTAGGTTATTAAAGTGGTCTAAATTTTCCAAAACCTGTGGATACCAAAAGGATATTTTTTTCTGTGCAGTAGGATTGATGTAAAACAAAATAACCTTAGACAGCCTGTCACATTATACAAAATATTTTGTGTTTAACAAAAATATTTTTGTAACCTGTTGCCAAAAAAAATTGCGACACTTAACATAATTGTAAAATGCACAATAATGTGTTTGTGATTGTATAGTTATTGTTTGAAAATACACGAAACTGTCAGCAAATATACACATATATTTGTATATTACAAGCATTTCCTGTAAATTTTACAATAATTTTGTAAACTTACAAAATAATTTTTTAGAACCTAGTTCCCGAGGTTTTTTTTTCTGTAAAAGTGCAAATTAAAAAACTTGCTGTGTGCTCGTTTTCGGTCGGCGCACCAAAACATAACTTCTCGCGGCGAACCTGTATTTCATATTTAATACATTTCCGCGACAAGTTTAATACAGGAATCTATCGCAGAATTTTTTTATCCATTTACTGAAGTGTGAGATACTGCAGTCCGATACAGCCGTTTGACAATGATGGCTGACGTAATAATAATAATAATAATAATAATAATAATAATAATACTATTTTGAGCACTCGTGAATTTCTGAAAGCACCATTCCACCATTATTTTTTGTGAGACATTTTTGTTGACACATTTATGGGTAAAATTTTATGGTTTCTTAGTAAAATGTCGCTTTCTTAAAACATACTGCAGAGAAGTTCTAGCGCTAGGCAGGTGGCCACCTAAAGATGATGATACTATACTCAGGTCGTCTGTCATACATAGATTAATTATATATGTAAAGGAACCAATTTTAAAATAAATGTATGCGTGCGCTCATTCATATGTTATGGTCTACAGTATTATATGAATTTACTGTTATCGTAACTGAAAATTACGAAAATATGTGTTTTAATAATCATTTTTAGTAATACTATCACGGCGCGTAGTATTTAAGTGGGTTTAAGCGCCTTAAATATCGCATCATAAAGTTATCAGTAAATGTCTCTTATAAGCGCGTCGTTGTCGACGTTCATATTGCATTCCCCTTAGTTGATTTCCATGTAGAGGCTAGGATGTGACTAATTGTGCGTGCCTACGTCGCCGTAACCATCCTCGCGCTTCTAAGACTGTAACACGCTAAAAACGTGAAGACAGGCGACTGTCTTTAAAATTAGTGAAGTAAGAAGCCCAACAATTTGGCCTAGTGGTCAGAAGTGTTGTGGCCATGTAGAATACAATGCATGAAAATCCTTGTGCATTTCGTAGCACGAATCTTGAATTCGCCAAGTTATCTTGGCACGCAAACAAAAATTTGCCTTCACATTATTGGGAATCGACTACAAGTGGTAATACGAAGGATATGCATTAGAGAGGATACAGGTTCGATTGCCTGTCCAGAGATAATGATTTATGTTATCCTTGGTTTTACGAAATTATTCAAGTCGAGTACTGCCACGGTTTTTTCGAAGAGACCTCACCGCTTATCTTGCTGCTCCTGATTATAAGTGTCTCGTGTCATATAGGGGCCGCGGTTGGCGCAGTAGCTAGAATACTCGCCTCCGACCCTAAGCGATCTGGGTTCGATTCCCGGTGGGGTCGAAATGAAAGAACGGCAGAAAAAATCCGCTGACAAACGGCATCGTACGACACGGCTGCCACATGCGAAAATTCTGGGACCGACCCGAGCGGAAATCGAATCCACTTGTTGGGAGGCGAATGGTCTGACCATTCCCCCATCGTGACCCCCATGGTACAATATGCATAGCCTTTCCAGCGATAATATGAAGTTTATGTATCACATTTAATGATCATACTACTGAATACATAAAAAAAAAACATTACCGAGCGAGATCTCGCAGTGTTAAAACGTTGGACTCTCCTTATGGAGTATCCAGGTTCGATTCCCACTTCCGGCAATCCTCATTTCGGTTTGCCGTGGGATCCCGAAATAGCTGCAGGCAGTGGCAGGGTTGGTTCCAAAAATCGATGGCAGATCCTTCTCCTAGTTTCCGTCCTTGTGTACAGTTTGTTATGAGTATAACATTAGCCTCAGTTGGAAGACGAGGAGAGCAGCGGCTGTCGGCGGCGACAGTACAATCAGGTCGGCAGTTGCTCAACAATGACATGGGTCTCAACGATTCTCCCCACCCGCTCTGTAGAAGGTAACATGCAATGTATGTGGTAGGCTGTGGTATGTCTTCCACGAGTGTGCCAGCAGTCACTATATCTCCAGGATGACCATAGGGTGCGACCCACTATATGCCGTCCGCCGTTAGCTGAGCCACTCTTCAGCAACCTCCGGCATCATGATAATAATGGTGCGGTGTAAAGTCTCCAAATGGTACCCGTAATCCAGTAGAACATAAACGTAACTTAAGTAACTCCCCTCCATTGTAAATAATCTAGGACAACCCCGTAGCAATCTGTAATGTTAACCAGATTAGAGTAAAGACACAGTATTAAGATTCAATTGGTTAATTTAACCGTGCTTACATTCACCCGAAACATTAACCACGCAATTATTATGCAGTGCCTACCTTTCGCTACAGACAACTCTCCTTCCATGTACTCGTGTCTTAAATACATGTTTTATAACAAGTTGTGTGTGACCGTCTCTAATGACTGTGCTGTTGACGATGCGTAAAATAATTAAAAATAAAAACAAATCAGAATAACATTTCTAAAATAAATAATTGACTTACTTGAAAAGTAGGTCCCTGCATTAAAGAAGACATCAAGGACAACACCATTCGCTCAATAATATCAATAACTGGGAAGTATAAGACCATTACCTGTGCGATGGGAGCATCCCAACATTCACCTGGAGTGGTTTTTGCAACACCATGGTAAACTGTAAACAGCATGGTTGGACAAGGATTAAAATCCGAATGTTCCTGAATGTTAGTTCCCTGTTTTACCTTTCCGCCACCCCGCATAATCTTCTACAGCGAGGAGTGTCAAAGTGCTTGGGAAAAATCAACGGTTTTAAAGGATGCTACAAGTTTGTAGTCGTAGGAGAATTCGTCCTGATGTTTAGAGCCACGTACTAATTGCATATAAGTTACTGGTTAACAATCCGTTCTTGCGAACATATTCAAATTTTTCTGCTACAGGAGGTAGACCTGCAACTTTTACGTAAGTTTATTTCACAATGTGATAATTTCCAGCAACGTGATTTGTCACTTGCTCCCTAGAGATACGTTTTGTGAGATGCCATTGCTGCAATATTGCCTGGCAAGCCGGACAGCAAAACGTCTGTCGCCGAGCGGCAATCAGGTCAGCGTTGGGAAACCACGGAAGACAGCAACTCACCTCACCCCCCCTCGTAGTTGCACAATATCGAGGACAAGCACGCCGATATATGGCGCTGTTACCAAGCAAACGGGGTCGGTCTGTCTGTCGTCTGTCGTCGAGCGGTCGTCCTCCAGCACTCATCAGATCAACAGCAGTGCAGTTCTCCTCCGGGACTCGGGATCGAGCCCCGGCGGGTGCGTGCTCGTCCGTCGATGCCGTCTCTTCATCAATCCAGCTTTCGGTAAGGTCGTCAGATCTAGTTATGTGGCAGCAACTCTCAACTTAATATAATACTTTAATAATCAGTAATATTGCGCTCCCCTCCTAATAAATAGATCACATTGTAACCTATTATGTATTCAGAGTACCTGCCATTGTAGTATAGTAAATGCCCGTTCAACCATTACTGCCTCTTAGTCCTTTAACCCTAAATAACATCTAAATAAACCCACAGTGTAGCTACCATCTGAGTGAAACCCCCCAACTAATAATAACTTAGGAACCCCCAATATAATAACGACTTACAAAATAAATAATTTTGTAACACCATGTTACATTCGGGCAGACACCGAAATTGTCTGGGAAAGAGATTGGATCACTGAAACGAAGAAACGAACTTTATTGCTTTCTCGTAATGCTGTTTTATCTACATCTTGCGTTGCCTGTGCTCGAATTCACGAGTAAGTCCGGCAGCAAACGAACGTAGAGCCGCCTGCCTGGTCATTTATAAGGCTGAATCTTCTTCATTAATTTTATGGGCAATTTGGCTTTATCAGCAGATTAACTTGATTAATGGGGATTTGGAGAGGCGCACATTAAGGAAATGCGACGGCATGCCTGGGATGGGTGTAGCAGAACCTTAAACCTTAAAGTAAAAACCACCCCTACCCCTCTCTTCCAGTTCAACAATCTGTATCAAAATCCGTCTCCATATGGGCACATGTCAACCGCAAAACAAATCACAGTTCATTATACCAGGACGTTTGATTTTTTAAGCAGCATTGAAGAATCTACCGAACCTATTATATCATTTTTAAATTGTGTAAAGTTACACCATTGGTCACGTTCTTATCTGTGTTATTTCTGAACTGTAGCCACAATAAATATTTTAAAAATTCGCACAGCGTAGACGCGTTAATGAAATCTCATAGAACACAGTTTAACATTAAATGAAAAGTTTCTGTTAAAAGCAAGTGTGTCTAGTTAATGAAATTTGGAAATTTACATTTTCTTGCTTTTGTATTTTCTGCAACGAAATACTGTTTCTATGCGGCAGTTTTGCGCAATAATTTGTGTAAATTTATAACTTTTATTT
Organism: Medauroidea extradentata; assembly: GCA_003012365.1. Lineage (NCBI taxonomy): Eukaryota > Metazoa > Arthropoda > Insecta > Phasmatodea > Phasmatidae > Medauroidea > Medauroidea extradentata. Next base: position 34,562 of record PNEQ01041397.1, read on the forward strand.
TAGTCCAAGATTAGCGGTATAAATTGTTCAATCAGTATCTTAACATTATGCCCTGAATACTGCAAACAGAATTAAAATTACGTACGTGCATTATGAGAATGTTCAATCCCTTATATCTGAAATAATTTTGTTGTAGCACCAGCTTAATTTGAATGCAAATTTGTTTCAGCTAAATATGAAAGTGTAGATGCAATATGAGTGAAATTAACGTAGTGCATTACAACGTGTATTACGGGACCTAAATATGTATGTTGTATTGTTACAGTATTGTAAGATAAATTTAGTGAACATTAAAGTATTTATCTAAGAAGATGTCATATAAAACAAACTGTGGCGTGGTAGGGTAGATGCACAGCGCCAAACTTTTGCAGATTTTGTTCTCAGTGACTGATGTAACCGCTAGATGAAATGATATTTATCATATAGTGCTTATTTGTATTTCATATTCCGTTAATTTCTCTCTACTTGTGTAAAAGAGCTACTTTTTTGAACCACAATGATACACGTTAAGAATGCTCAGTTTTATTGCGAAATTTTTTATAAGAAAGTATTATAAAGTATTCTTTATTTTTAATGGACGTACGGAGTATGATTATAATTGCTGGATGCCTTGCTTCAACAGAGTACCAAACCTTTCCGAAAATTACCGACATTTCTACGCGAATCCCGAGATTTCGTAATTTCATTTCGCTATTTTTCGAACATAGTGGCTTTAATTACCAGGGGAGAAGTATTTTACGAACCGTGCCGTTTCACACACACTGAAGAAAACCTAGACTAAGCCTGGCGTAACGTACTGGCCGAGTATGGTAGCGTGAAACGGACACGTAATTTTAACGAGTATTTCACCCATGTTACACTCGCTTCGTGCACGCTTTAACGTGCTTGCAGTGCGTGTGAAAGCGCGCGAAAATGGCGCATCGGACAAAAAGCACTTCGGAAATTTACGTGTGGCTGGTTCAAGCGTATTTTACAGACAGCCCCACCAACTTTCCGGTTGGGATGTTCCCCTCTGTAGTTTATGGAGTTTGGCCGACCGTAGTGAGATTATTGCGAGAGGTAGTTCAGTATTTTTTTCCCACCCCGAAACGTAGAGGCAAAATAATTTTTGATTTGTAAGATTTCCTCTTCGCTTAGCGTGGTTTTAAATTATGCCTTTTTAGAACTTGGTTCAGTAGGGGAGCTTTGATATAAAATATTTAAAGATAGTAATGTTTAGCCCGCACAACAGTAGTAATCCCGAAAGTATTTAAGTTTTTTAATATTATTTTTTATTGTTAATGCCACGTACTTGTGTAAATAAATATACGTTCCATTGAAATGTTTCTGAAATAGCCACGTGCAAATTTCATAAAAGTTTAATACATTCATCCAACTATTTTTGTGGTGACAAAAAGAGGAATGTCTTAATTTGCATGAATTATGATTTACCCAACTGTTTTTTATTTGGTATCCAGTTGACAAACAATAGATTCTTAAACAAAGAATATCTTAGTAAAGTGAAGGAAGTCGTGTATTTTGAAAACGAATCGAAAGAGGCCCACGTTTTACAGCGATATTCTTCTATCAATCTCTTAAGATATACCTATCTTCGCTACAAACTGCTAAGAGACGGTTGATAAAATCGCGTCTTGGAAAAAAAATTAATTACGATTGCTAACCACAGAATGGAAACACCTAACGAAAAACCATCGCACAGATGTTACGTGCTGTAAAAAAGACGTAATGCTGCTATAGATATTTTAGAAAGCCAGTTTTAGCGGTTCTTGTGCTGCTACTTGAAAAAATGCTACGAAGGAAGGATAATATACATTAAATACTCGCGGACGGACTTGAGTTGAGGATTCTTTAATCGAGACGGACAAATGTAAACTCAGATTTATTAGTTTTTGGAAATAATGTTTATTAGAGTTTAATTATTAAAATACTCGCTACGTTAAGCACATATTAAGCCACAGTGGTTAATTTTAAGTTGGTATTAATGTGATGTCTAGTAATCTCTCCTGTAGAAACGTCGGAAATATACAATTTGATTAATTACTTTGAACAATTTCGATGTCGTAACAGAACTGACAAAGGCCTATAATTTTTTGTATCATCAGAAGATATGTCACTTCATATTTTATGCTTTGACAATTTTACAATAAAAAAAATTATCTAAAACAATCAATTATGCAAAACTCATACATCCAAAATCGCAGTACTTCTTCCTTCTTAGTCGGAGACAAAGTCAAATATTTCAATAATATTTGTTTCAGATTTATATTTAGGCTATATTACAGTGGTGAGAAGGATGAAATATTACAGGAAACATAGCTATGTTATAAAAGAGATGGATGTCAAGTTGGTTGCTGGGAACATTCTGTTATGTTTACGAAATAACTGCTGTTTTTTATTTTTTTTAAACAATTGTTGAGGGAACTTAAACTGATTGCTGGTCACAATTTGATATAATTATTTTTAATTATGTGATTGCAATTACCTATCCCTTCAAAGGACAAAAATGATTCAATAATCGTTTAAAGTTTCCAAAATACTGGTATAATTAAAAATAACTCTGGCAATCAATGAATTCCTCATGTACAACGGAATAGACTCATACTCATAGAAAATAAATTACAATCAACAACTAAAATATGGAAAACCTATGGTCATCTGCAAGAATACTTTCTTCTCAGTTTGTAGCACCTCATTTCACTAATAATAATTAAATAGCGTTAATAGAATATGCAGCCAAATTAATCCCTACGTGCTGTAAAAGCATTCTAACATCCCATAAAATATTAGCTATCGTGTAATTTTTATAACATGTAGGAAGTTCGAGTTGATACAGTAAGCGATGAAATAAAATGTCTAACACAAGTAAAGTTAACTTTCCATAACGCTTAGTTTCACTCATAACATGTTAAATAGCTTTGCAATGATCTCACAAACTAACAATGAGGTTTAAAAAAATATGGTCCGAGTCCATTTGCCACTTATATACAGAACATAATTATTATTATGGTCAGTAAGGAACGAACGTTTGCCGCTGTGACGTAATCTACGCAATGGCTTCAAAATTTTAGATAATGCCTTACGCGATTACTGTTTATTTTTGTGAGTTTTCGATACACAGTCAAGGACAGAGAGACGTACTTGTATGACCAGTAAATTAATAGTTACTCACTCACTGATCTATAATTAGTTAATTTCAATGAAAGTTGCTTCGTGTATGCCTACGATTCTTGCTACACCCGTCAAAATTATGGATAATGTGAGTTAAGTGTGGAGCAGCAATTGAATAAAACAGCCGTGAAAACTAGAGAGCTCTGAGAAATCCCGTGGATCAAAGTGAACGCGTGTCGCAGTTACTTAAGAAAGAAAATTCCTTTCCGAAAATCGAACATGAATCACAATGCTAAAGGTAAGTGGTATGGTCATTATTACTATTTAATAAAGTACCCAGAGGTAGCTTAACGCAAATGAGGAAACTGTGCTGTATTGTATTTGGGATTTTTCAGGTACACAACACTAAATATCAGTATTTGTTTAAAAGGTAGTGCTAAGACTTTGGTTAAGAAAATATTTAATTACCTAAAAAAATCCGAAACGCTGTAAAATTAATTTGTTGAATTTTGGAAATTGAGAAATGTATATTTGTTGGTGATACCAACACTTTATGTTTCTGCACTCTTTGGTTTGTAGTAACCCATCGAGACGTACTTCGCAATTCATGTGACGAACAAGATGTACGTAAGTATGCATCAGATATTAACCCTCAGTGTGGGCACCAGTGATATTATTGTTGTTTGTGCTTTTATCACAAAAAATCAATGTTTTGAGGAAACTCCACTATTTGCGTACATAAAATGTTTCTTAACTTATGTTACAAAATTTTGAGGTGATTCCGTGTTAAAAATGAGGCATAATTACCCGGTGAAATTTTTACCTAGCGGAATTCTGAAGGGGTTGAAAATCAAATTTTAAGATTGTATTTTTGCAAAATATCATAAATGACGTGGAGTTAAATTACTTTTTTTTTTCCCCACAATTATTAGGGTTATTGTGATTTTCAACCTTTCAAGAAACCTTCTTTAAAACTTTCCCCTTCATGAAAATGTTGGTGATGGTCACCTTTTCTTTTTTGACTAAAACTTTTGTGCCGTTGGGTGCTTTGAACATTTTATGTTGCCTTTCGGAGCAGTACGTCCTAATTAACAAAAACGTCCTCTTGTTTCAAGTTGATATAGATTGCACCAATTACAATAAATTGCACTCTAATAGGTCAGTGCCAACAATACAATACTTAGCATGTAGGTAAAAAAACTGCTAAACATGCAATGGAATCGCACACAGAACACTTCTAAACATATTTTGCAGTCTGAAATATTCATCCTGTGCTACTGTGCTTTAGAACAATTTCTCGTATTTCAACACAGTAAACCTCAACAAACTTACTTTCAAGCAACTCTGTACCACACTCATGCCAATCATCACACACCTTTAGATTTGGCTTACATCAGATGTGAATGATTGTAAGAAGTGGCCGAAATTCGTGTGACATCGGTGCTATAATCTCGTGGTACAGGTTGCAATGCTCACCTCATATTCAATATATTGCAGTCACTGACTATTTAAATAATATTTTTTTTTTTTTCATAAATCCTGTGCATTCTACCGATTTGTAACAAGAGGAGTTTTTTTTTGTTACTATCGATGTACTTCTCAGAAAGGCAACAAGACGTGTTAAAAACAGCTAACGGCACAAAAGTTCTAGTAAATTAAAGGTTGCCCGCACTCGTTATTTTTATGAAGGAGAGAGTTTTAAAGAGCGGGTTCTTGAAGGGTTGAAGATTTCAGTAAGACTAATCACTGTGCAAAGAATAGTCATTTAAGTCCACGTATTTTCCGATATTTTGCCGAAATACAGTTTTAAGTTTGGTATACGTAACGTAAACATGCTAACATGCGTTTAGAACTTCTAATGTGGTGAAACTGTAATACTTTACTATGAAATTCCCGCCATATGAGCAAGCACTATTTGATTATGCACACAACATGTTAAATACGAAGTCCTAAGATAAGCGTTGTTCTTGAGACAACACATTTCCATAACTTTCCATTGTTTCGTAGCGTCACAAGTTACTTTATTTTGTATTCGCCTGTTTGCGAAGTGAAGCGTATTTACTTCCAAGGAAAAATTGCTGTTGCACAGCTTGATGACTTTGTACGTACTTGATTTCCTCTTACTTTTCTTCGCTCTGCTATTTACATTTACTGCCGCGTTTACGACTCTGCTTCCTCGGTTTTATTTGGCTTCGGATGTTCTGAGGTAGCACGTTCCCCTTGCGAATGTTCGCTTTCTTCAATCGCGCAGTGCTCAAGGTGTTTCTATTGAAAACGTGGAAGGAGCCGTGAGAAAAGTTCACCTCTGTGTACGTTCCGTGGATGATGAACCAACAATATCCTATTAATGAACAACGCGAGCAAGCAAACCAGACTTGGGAGAGATTTACTCGCCTTTTATTAAGGCAAATTTAGGTTGGTATTTTCATACAAACTCGTAATTTACTGACAGCCAAACAGTTTTGTAATATTTCTCAGACGTTAAGTCAGAATCAGAATAATCCTCGCGCCATAAAACACATGTCCCTGGCTAATTGTGGAAAGATAAGCGATAGCTGTCGGGTTTGCTGTAGTGGTTAGAGTGGTCGCCTCCTACCATATTTCGCTTCCCGGTGGGGTCGGACCAAGATTTTATCTCGTGTGGATAAAGTTGCTGACATTCATTGGTGTACTTCGCTTTCTACCACTTCAATATTGTGGAGTTTAATTTAATGTCATAATTTAAGGTTCTGCAGATGTCTACAGTCAGAAATCTTCTCTCGGATGTGATACCCTGACATTGGATATCCTTCTCGTGTGTTATTCATTAATTTATTTATTTAGTGCACACCTGTCATTCCCATATATCTGGAGAATAAAAGCGATGTCGAAGTGGTATAGAGACAAAAACTGCATAAGCTGGAAAAAAAGTATTCCGAGGAAACCAACATAATATTGACTCCTACTTTAAAACGTTTAAATGAAATTGTTCAAAAGTTTTGTTGAGATCGCAAGGATAGTCAGAAGTTAGAGAAGGGGCGAAGAAAGTGAGATGCTTTATGTAATAGTATACATTAGATGAAAGCACGTACACGCTGAACCTCATCATTATATCTCTTTGCAAGGTAGTTCAACGCCATATAGTTATTCTGAACTGTCTGTACAAGGTTGTCAATATTTCGAAGTAATTAATCTATTTTATCTCGTATTTTGTTGAAATTCGCAGCACGGCTATAATATTTGTGTTCCAATGTCATTACTGGCTCACGCTTCTATTTTATTTGCAAAAAATCCCTTTAAATGTCTCTCTTTTGCTTTCTTCCTTTCTGTTTTTTTTATCTTCAGTTCTCAATTTATTCGGGTGATAACGTGTAAGAAGAGGAAGCGGTATCTGAACAGGTTCCTTCAAAATGTGATCGACGTAGTTTCAAAATCATTTATCACTTTCTACAATCCAGGCATCAACAGACCTACATTATTCAGTGACTGACTGTTTGATAATTTATTGAGATATAAGTATTTGTTTGGTGGGTACGTGAGTAATGACCGAGCATTATCACATGTCTCAAACAAATACCTCTTTAGACTATTTTCTTATAGCAGAATCTCAGTTTTTCCGTTGACGCTAGCTTAAAACAACGTTCTGCAACATCTACCTCACGGAGGCATTGAATACAATGTAGGTTTACGCCCAATGATGATGTATAAAATATCCTTGAAAACGTTCAGATAGTAACATTCGGTTTACTAGCGCACAATCTCATAATTTTCCCAACTTAATTTCAAGTCCAGCGGGTTTTTGGTTCCTTAAGTAAAGACAAAACCTACCTAACATGTATATAAAGAAGTAATTTTTGTTTTTGCGCTGTGTTACACCTTTACCATAAAGCGCCCTTCTCTTTCCGGTAACCCGTTAAAAAAATTATTCATGATATTTGGTATATAACAAGTTTAATACCATGAATGGAAGTGACTTTGGAACACTCCAAGGAAGTTTTTTTTTTTTTTTTTGCGTATAGACAGCAATGAGTAAAGAAACTTACTTCCAATAAATTCCAAATAATACATTACTACATAAAATTATATTAATATTTACTCCCAGTTGACATTCGTGGAAAATAAGTATTTTTATTTCTTTATACACGTGCAAAGTACAGCACTAAGCCATTTTACAATTTTCCATGTTTGTTTACATGTTTACAAAATATGGTGCTGTAATGTAATGTTACAAAAGTCACAAAATGTGACAAAAATTCTTGATAATGGCTATTATTGCACAGGAAAAATAATGTGCGGTGCTAAGATAAAAGATGAATTATTTAGTGCATGAGATCATTGTTAATATAAATAAAATTGAAGTATTTTAGTTATCGATCTAGAACTTTACATGTATTATAACCTACGTATATTTCTTTAAAATATATAAAATGAAATATAAAATAAATGAAAAATATGAAAAATAAAATTATGCTTGGAAGGTCCACAGTTGAACGTGGTGTGTGGCCGCAGTTATTGCAGGTAAGTATTAGACGCTTGCTGTTTATGTAGCAGTGCGCGGTACCGTGTTTTAAATATTTATATTGAACTACGCTACTGTAAGTTTTTCGGCCTGGTAGCTAAAGGACTTTTTGAAGGTGGTGCTATGATGTTAGGTATCTTAAGATTATTTGTTTGTCTTGTATTATACTCGTGTTTAAATGATTATGTGAAAGTTTCCCAAAGTCACCTCACGTGTCCAAAGTCATCCCCGCTTGCGGTTAATTTTTTTTCAGAACTACACGTAATGTGTTACCACAAATCACATTTTTGTTTCCGCATTCATTCAAGCATCATTATCGACGAGAGAAGTAAGTAATTACAGTTAACTACTCCACCAAAGGAAAAAAATTCCTGTCGTACTAGGCTAGCCGAAGAAAGGGCGAGGCAAAAAAGATATGATGCTTCTGAGGAACGATAATGGAGAGGGAATAAATATTAGTGTTTTGAGATAACTCCTTCATCACGACAGTGTTCCCACACTTTTCTACGACAATCCGTGTTCATTATATTCCAACCGAAACTCTCAAAGAAATGTCAGGCACTACATTTGCCACTCGGATACATGTAAGCTGCTATTGTACACTCTAGTACATACTTATTTCCACAGCTTGTCTTGTAAAGACACAACCATAGGGACTCCGTTTCTGTAAATACAAGTTTTCAATAATTTGATAACCACCCTTACATAAAATTTCTTGACCTTGTACTTCGATAGTTTCATAACTTTCTATCCCAGCTATTAAGTTAGCTGTCACCAATAGTCTATTGACAGTTTCCTACAAACAATTTTTAATGCAGACCGAGAAAATCGTAACGCTTGTGATTTACGTATGTGTCCTTTTCTATAGATAATGACGACTCACGTTTATAATATTAATTTTGTTAGTGCACGTAATTATTATTCACTTATTTTCTTTCCACAAGTCAGTTTTTTATTTGCTTCTTTTTGGTGTCATCCTTTATTATTTTTTAAACTTTTAATGTCTTAAAATTAATAATGATATTAATTATAAAAACTTGAAACATATTGCGTAAAACGGCATGTTTAAAACGGCTCTTTTTATGATAACATTCGCCTCGCATTAGGGAGGAACCGGGTTCAATACTCTGCCCCGGCCTCCTTGATTTCGGTTTTCCAGGGTTTTCCGAAATAATTCCAGGCGAATGCTGAGGTGAGTCCTTAAATACATCCTGGCTGACTCCTACCCTTTACCAAGGCCGTGTGCTTTTCGAGGACACTTAAATCGTCCAAATGAAGAAAAAATAATAACAATTGAAAGTTCATAGATTTTAGACAATGAGTTGCATGTAACATAAACCTCATTACAAATAAATGTAAACAATCCTAATAAGTTTCTTCTTAAAAGAGCGAGACACTTTAAAAACACTGCGCAGCAGGAATTTATTGAAAATATCTCGGTCGACTCCCAACGTCTAGGTTTATAGCGCTGATGAGGGGTTGCACGATGAGAGCATGGAGTAGCACCAGAATAAAAGGGTGGGGAAAACGGGAGATCTCCGAGAAAACCCACCGACCAACGGCATCGTCCGGCGCGGGATTCCCACACGCGACAGACCCCGCCGGGAATCGAACCCGGATCGCCTTGGTGGGAGGCGAGTGCTCTAGCAACTGCGCCAACCGCGGCCCCAGCGTGAATATACGATATTTACGATTACAAGTTAAATAATATTTAAATTAAACATTGCGTAAAAAAAGGTTCAGATTGTATGCTTTATATACGTATTTTTGAGAGCTGTTGAATTGCTCATAACAAATAACTACTGAGACTGACGTAAAGTTATTTTCGCAAGAAAACCTTGAACGTTGGTACTTTGTGCACTACAATGTAGGTAGTTCTTTCAAGTGCTGAAATCTCAGCAGCCCCAAGTAACTTAACTTGGCAAACACAACTATAGAAAACTATTTTAGTCCTTTACGTACTTGTCCAACATTTGTAGAGCTGCCAAATGCAATTCCGCTGAATTTAAACAGAAAAGAGTTTCTTCTCTTGGGAAATTGTTCGATTTTTTTCGAGACTTATTTTTATTTCAGGAGTCTGAAAGATCTGTCGATTTCGGCAGGAGAATACATCACATGACTTAAAAAATCTGAACTTTTATAATTTGATTAGTTCGGTTTCTCAGACGTAGTTTTATCGTAATAATTATACAACAGTATATATATATATATATATATTATATATATATATATATATATAATATATATATACACACACACACAGTGTGAGTCTGAAAAAAAAACACCAACAAATTCCAGCAGGTAATTCGTTATGAAAATTAAAGAAGAAAACATGTAGGAGATCTAGCACTGAAATTAAATATTAAGTTATCAATTAGCTCCTGAAAATTGAAATTGAAACATCGTTCTCTGAAAATCTGAAAAGATTGGAAACAATGTGAGATATAGGACAATACTCAGAACATAGTTTTATGTTATTGAGATCTGTAATCACACAGAAAATGCTGAGTTCAAACCTTCCGCCATTATGAAAACAACAGGGGTGGCCACCCTTCAATTGCATACAAATTTCGTTGTGTCTGGAAAGTCAAATATTTGAAGACTTTTTTTAGTATTGAGACGTACGTAACAAAAAAGGCCTCTTGTCTGAACACACACCGGTGAACCTTTTTCGAGAAATCTTGAAAAAGAAAGTAACTTGTCTTAGAGGTAGGTAACACACAATAAATTAAACGTGTACGAGCGTTAGACAGTTTTTGTAACATACATTTATTTATTTTTCTAAATTTCCCATAATTTAATTATGTTGTGATCGTAAATAGCAACTTTTTACTGACACGTACATTTATAAATGAAATACAGGTAGTGCCACTTCTTTTCAACGTGATTGGGGTGTGTTAGGTGTACAAATCCTTCACGTTATTCTTGCTTTCGGTAAACCCATTTCCTAACCAGATATTCGTTTCTGTCAAGCAAGTAATTTCCTAAATATCACATAACTAGTTCATATTTACTCAAACTTTGGAAGCGTCTTCAGCGCTTCCCATGTGAGCTGGACCATGTGTTCCCTGCACCAAGCATTATATTTTCACCTCGGCAAACACCTGTTAAAGCTTGTCGGTATGTTTAAGTTACAAGTTGTATGTTTGTTAACACACGTATGTATATATACACACACACCAGTAAATTAAAGTTTGGAACCCAACACGAAATGTAGCTTACGTGCCTGCGTTAGTGAGGCACATAATTAATACGATATCATCAAGTTTGTCTTATATAAGGCATTATTGCCGTAACAACAGTCTGTATGTCTTCAAAGTTTAAGTAATACAATGTTATCAAAGTTATATAGAGCGAATAGTTACTATCTTGGCAAGGTTTGTATCCCAATAGCTAGAATTTTTAGTGATAAAGCAGTTTTAGCAAAGTTTTTCTATTTTGTGTATATGCTTGTAGACATTGTTATCTTTGCATATCTTATACAAGAAATGTAAAAGATTGTCCATGTTAACACGTGTTATTACTCAGCGATTGAATAAAATAAGAAGTTGAACTGTACGCTGTCAAAATATGACGAAATACTCTGTTTTTGATAATTACATAGAAAATTGCCTGAAATCAGCCACATGTGCCAGATAAGTAGTTAGACTTCTTCGCAAGTAACATAAACTTACAAATTGGTATTCGAGGGTTGTTGTGTCTACGAAAATACTCAAGTTTGTTAGTTTTGCTTCTAAGTCAAACAGCGGATTTTAAAATAAAGTTGTATAAGTTATAAAGTAAAACTTTACTGGTAGAAGAGTAAGTTTGATACTTATATGTTTTCACACTGAAAAAAAAATACTTATTAGTCACTGCAAAATATTTTGTTAAAATGGACCTTACCAAATTTTTTTGTAGTGACCACAAAAAATTTTGCTGTCCCCAATAAAATTTTGCAGTGACTGCAAAAAAAGTTTGTAACCGCTACAAAAAAATTTGGTAAGGTCAATTTTAACAAAATATTTTGCAGTGACTAATAAGTATATTTTTCAGTGCAGGTAGAAAATCATTATTTCATTCAGTTGTGTTCAACAAAGAAACTGCAACGTCTTTTCGTTATCGTTAATGTTTAATTTCGTTTGAATTTGTGTAGCTCTTTATTCTCATTGTGAGATGTGTACATTGGGAAAAATACTGACATGTTGCTAGCTAGATTTAAGCAGGTGAGTACAGTAAGCAGGTAGCCTACTAAGAGGTCATCATAGACGGAATCATAAGCTCCATCAAATAGGAAACTGAAAATAATTCAGTCATTGCATATGGTAGGGAACCATTCCAGAATTCTCCTGGAAAAAGATTGGAAAATCATTGCTACATAATTATAATGACCGGATAAGTAATTATGCCTATGTCATTTGTGCCAGCTGTATTTAGGCGATTCTGCGATTCGAACGATATACTTCGGCAGCGTATACATATACCTAGCAACATAGAATGCCGTATACACAATAATCCATGGAACACCACTTTACAGTTACAGATACATAAATTCCATTTTAAAAAAGGGAACTACTGATCACACAAGTTGTTAACAGTTCACCATCTGACCGTGAGCCGGCAGCAATACGTTCTACCACGAAATATTGCCATATGATACCTGCTATTTCATTTCTGAGTTGATCATCAAAAGTCGTCTGTAGCACCTAGTGTAGTGTGTCTTGGTCGCCGTCTGCTGTAAACCCCACACTTCCGGCAGACGTTGAAGAAAATGTCCAACGGGGAAAGGACCGGAAAGTGTATAAAAATGGGACTAGTTCACCTCTTCTAATCCACTTTGTTATGCTATGTCCAAGCAGACCGGACAATGAGAGAGGTTCGGGCAGCAACTAAGCCAGCGCTGGGAAATCAAAGAAGACATCAATTCACCTCATCCCCCTCGTAGTATCTCATTAATGAGGATATGCACGCCGATATATGGCACTGTTACCAAGTAAACCAGGTCTGTCGTCCGCCAACACTCGCCCAACCAACATCAGTCCAGCTCTCCTCCGGGGCTCGGGGGTCGAGTCCCGGTGGGGGCGTGCTCGTCCGTTGATGCCGTATACCTCATCAGTCCAGCTTTTGCTAAGGTCGTCAGATCTTGTTAGGTGACAGCAACCCTGTGACATTCCTCCATTTAATTTAATACATTATTAATCAGTAATATTGCGCTCCTCTTCTAAATTAATGTAATGCTTTGTAACCGTTTTGTACCTGTCATTCTAGTTAGAGAAATTTCCCGATTAACCACAACAGTCTTAAAGTCTTTTAACCCTATTTAACCCTAACTAACCCTAAATATAACCCACAGTGTAGCTACCATACGAGCGAATCCCCTACTTAATAATAACTTGTAACACTGACATTAAATAACATAACATAAATATTATTTTCACAACAACCTGGGAAAAGAAAAAAAAGGAAAAGAAAGGAAAATTGGTGTGTCGGAGTCCTTTTATACTGCAACTACATCTCATGTTAAGGTTAAGGTTAGGTAAGTGGACTTTACGTCTCGTCGACAGCGAGGTCAATGGGAGGAGCTGGGAGAAGAGTCGGCCATGGCCTTTGTTAAGAAACCACCCCAATAGTCGCCAGGAGCTATTTCTGGAAACCATGGTAAACCGAAGTCAGGATGGCCGGAGCCAGGTATCGAACCCGGGTCCTTCGGAATGCGTGACCCACGTGTTATTACCGTTGCGCCACCTCACTCGGTCTCATGCCTAGGAACCGGAAACTTTCGCGAAAATTATTTTGCACCAACTTATTCTAATGACTTATGTTAACATATGCATCTTTATCTACATCAGTAAATATGTTGACTGTGATGTCATATATATAAACTATTAAAAAATAATTATTTGAATGGTCTTAAAGTATATAAGTGATAAATTGTAATAATAAGTTTTTAAGCGTAGTTTCTTCAATACTTCAGTAACCAGGTGAGGATCCACGCAGGGTGGGGGGGGGGTTGGGGCCTGGCCTCCCAACCCCCTCGTTTGACCTTCAATGTATAGTTTATGTGTAAAATATTACACATTTTTAAAATGGAATATTTCCTTTATTTTTGTTTACAAAAAGGCCTTAAATAGCACCGTTTTACTTAAAACAAAATTTTCCGGGGGAAGGGCCCCTTGACCACTATTCTTTGACTCGGGGAGTGGGCATAGCTACTTTTTAACTGACTTTAAAAAAAGGAGGAGGTTATTAATTCGGTTGTCTTTTTTTTTTTTTTTTTTTTTTTTTTTTTTTTTTTTTTTTTTTTTCTCCATGTTTGTTACCTTAGAACCCGGTCATTTATAAACAGATTTGGAAAATGCTTTTTTTTTTGTGGGAAAGGCGATGTTTACGAATAGGTCCCACTTTAATTTCATTGCATTGGACCTTGGATTTCGAAGATATACTAGGAAATTCCTCAAAGTCAAATAGGAGTGAGTGAGAGATTTTGGTCAGCTCTTAACATCGAGGTCTTTAGCGCTGGCGAGGAGTGACATGAGGTGAGTATGAAGCGGCGCCGGAATGAAAATATGGAGGAAACGGGTGATACGTGAGAAAACCCGCCGTGTGAAAATCCGGGGAACGACCCCGCCGGGAAAAATCGAATTCGAAATGTATAGTGATTAAGATATTGGAAGGTTTATGACAATCCAAGACTAGGGAGGTATCTTCGCTATGGTCAGGGACTTTCTGGACTGACTTGGACTGCGAAGGCACATCTGAACTCCGTAACGACAGACAGCATGAATGCGGTATGTAGAGACTGGTACTCCGTAAAAAATTAAGAAATAAAAATGTTAAAAAAACATGAACTTCAAAACAATCTACTCTGAAAAAAAAGCACTAAAAGTAATAAAAATAATTACGTTATTTTTAGACTGCTTAGAATGCAATCAATTTATTATGACAGGGATATAAAATTACTGTTATTTTTGGAGTCGGTGCCAGCCATGCTTTTAAGAAAATTTTTGAAATTTCCTAAAATTGACCAATTTTTTAAAATTACGTTAGTTCGATAATATAGCAATATCTAATTAAACTAAGTGCTTCCCTCCCAGCCCCGCCGTATACGCCCGCCACTGCGCCCCGTGCTGTTCAACGCCGCGCGACTGCTGTCTTTGTGTCGATTAAGAAATGCTTAATTGCAGTCAACGTTACATTTAATTAAATTATATGTATACCTACACTACTTCGTTACACGTTTCCTCAAAAAATGTCAGTAATTGTATATTACTGTCCTGATAAATGGATTGCATTTTAAGCAGTGTAAAAATAACGAAGTTATTTTTTTACTTCTTAGTGGTTTTTTTTTTCAGAGTATATTTTGAATTCTGTGACATTTTTGTTAAAAAATTTTTGAGGAATGCCCTTCCTATCCCCCCCCCCACCAAAAAAAACTAGAGCTGGATCCACCACTGTCAGCAACCTTTATCCGTATGAAGGATAAATACTGCGAAACATGACCTAATTTTCTAAATTGCCATGCAAACAAGCACAAGAACGTATTTTTTTTTCAGTGAAGAAATTTCATTCTTTGGTTGTATTAAGTTAGATGTTTATTGTTTTACCGCCATGTTTTTGTGGTCTTATTTCCGTAGGTCTGATATTTAGTTACCACATTTATTACCTAAAAAATGAATTTATTTTTCAAAAGCCATTCAATTTTAAAACCCATTAATGCGTCTGCTAAGCTACCACTTAAAGATCGTTATGAATTAATACCATAAAGTTTGAATTCTATTATTCTAAGTAGTTAAGGAAAAACTGCAAGAGAGACATAACACATTTTTACGTACTTGCTTGCGAAGAAGCAACAATAATCTAATTACGCTAGGTCGGAATTTGCTGAGTGCGTTTGGTACTCAATTCAAGACAGTGCCACGTCATTTCGAAGACGACCTCGATTACGGTGGACTTGAATTTTTAAACGACCCCGTGTTCTAATTCGAAGAGTGTCAGATGTTTCCTTTCCCAAGCACGGTGTCTATCCTTGTCTCTCCCTGTCGCGAGATATGCGTCTGGAGGGGGGAAGGGTTTTAGAAAAGGAGTAGGGGAGACAGCAGGGTGGGATAAGGACTGATAATCCTTTCCTTCACTCCTGGGGGACTTAAGTTTGAATAAGAAAGGGATTTCGGCTGGGTTGGGGAAGAGGGAGGTTCGGGGGAAGTTGGCTATCCGCCGCCCGTGATACGGGAGGTAATAAATTCCCGGGTTTACGAGCTCTAACTGGGCTGGAATCCAAGTAAGGACGCCCAGGGAGTTACTTTGTGCCGCGTGGTTGCCCGACGACATGGTAGGTGCGTGTTCCCGAGCAACATCCTCGTGTAGCGACGTCGACGACAAAGGCGCCATTGCAAGTCCTGTACAGGATATGCCAGAGTAACTATTACACACACTTGGGTGTTGTGGATGAGATCTAGTAGAGTAGAAGAATATTTCATCAGCAACCCCTAACTGGAAGTGTCCCGTTGCGATGTAAGCTAGATATCATGAAATGAAGCACCGCCGCTCCACCTGGATGCATTATAAGAGCTGCTAAAGGGGCGAACCTTCTGTTCGTTGCACGGATCGTACCTTCAACGAATGTTTGATACCTGGCGTGTGCTGATTTGTTTCTGCTGAATTCAGAACTCTTGCGAGGATATTTTCTCCAATGGAGTCTCATAAAAGAATCATTTACGGACATGAGTTGGTTAACAAAACTTCATCTACTAAGTGCCTTTTATAATAATTTCTTGACATATGTAGTAGCGAAGCAGTTTTAGTGCAAGGGTTTTTAAACATATGTCTCGCATAGTATTTAAACTGAAAATATTTCTTAACTATATTGTTACTTGAACTAATAGTGTGACTTTATTTCATTAAGTTTTTCGTACTTTAAGTTATAATGTTATGAAGATAACTAACACAAAAATACTTTGACGATGCTGTACTTATAGTAAACAGTACCTACTAAGTTACTAATTAATCAATCTCTAAATTACCAGTTGTTACACGGCTTAGGATGTACATAAATAATATCACCATACGACTGTTACCATTCCGCCTTAATTTAAGTTTTGTGGATATTTTAGTATGTCAGTAATTAGACAATCTTTGTCATTGTAGTGTAAAGAAGAGGTAATTGACACTATTTTTCCTACATGGAAAAATATTATACAATTGGACTATACTGTCTGTAAAATAAGGAACATGGTCGCAATTGCTTACTACACGGTTTCGACCCATACATCGTCTAAATCTGAATATTTCCTAAGAAATTACATGAGTATTTTAATGCACCTTCCTCCCTTCCACAAGTCTTCACATTTTAGTCTAACGTCGTTTGACATGTACAAAATCTCTTATGGGGATTGATGCATGCTGTGTAATTTTGTGATAGTGTGCAAATTTTATTTGTCAACACTTAAGTTTATCAATGAGTATTTTAATTTTTTTGTTTAGCTCTCTATAACACATTTTTATGACTACTACAGAACGGAGAAATTAAAATCGCGTGTTTTTTTTATGGCAAATAAGACGCTGGACACTAGTAATGTCTTGGAATTGTGAAATCAAATTTGTAATGATTTTCTCGTAGAAATGATAAAATAACTCTAAAATAATTTGGTCAGAAAAATTATTTTTTATTTTACCAAACATTGTTTTACTCTAGGTTTATAGTGATAGGCAGAATCAGTAACATAGTACCCCAAGTCATAAAATTTCGAATTTTATTTTCTTCCTCGTTGATTGTGACAAAACATAAAATACGTGTTCTGCAGCGGGAGTTCAGAAGGTGTGCATAAACTTCTTAAGTTCTCATATATGTGTCATGAATACAGTTAATTTTAATTCTTTATTGTCCTGCAGACCACAATAAGCATAAGGTTATATCAGTAAAATACGACTCGTTATTAGGATACATTAATATGCATATTCGCAATACATAACACTACAGAAAGCTACACCGTGGTTACTTTTATTTTTCTGAGCACCCACTTTAACATTATTTGTATGTCTATTAAACATTGAACAGGGAAACTGAGGAACTGATTCTACACATTAGAAGCAATATTTATACTGACAGCATTCCTCATAGGATCCCTTCAATATTTCAACGATAACCTTCAATAGATAGCAATATTTTCAAGCATAGTTACAAAATACCAGATATAATTAATTCTACATAAAATTTTCATCAATGGAATCATGCAACTACCGGTAATGTTGTCAGGACACGTAACTTCAAGCACGTAATCCAAGTGACCACTGTACCTCGCACCATGTGCAGTTTAACAAATTTGCTGTTTTCCGCGCGATATTCTGTAATGTTTCGAGGCGGGCGACGTCAGCCTCAATAGTGACCCTTTTGCGTCGCTACCTTTGTTTTCAGCTACGTCACACCTGAAATAAGAACACTAGCTGGCCACATCGATAAAACGCCTCGGATCGAAATTTCACATCACCAACTTTGTAATCAGGTAAGTAGGTAAGTATATATATATATATATATATATATTTATTTATTTATTTATTACACACATTGATTTTTCCTAGTTATCGTTGTTTATTACCTGGTATTTGGTAGCGTAGTCATTGTTGTCAGGCGTAGTTAAAGCTACATTAGTTAGCACATGATACGTGACTGTCTGAGCTAGTTTTAAAGATTATCAAAGTAATAGTTTAACTATACTTTTTTAATACCCCGCTTCCATTTATTAATTTTATCTGACGTTCTCAGGGGGGCACCTGGTACTATTAGGTGGAGGATGAGCTACAGGTTAGAGAGATCAATGTTAAAAGTTTGGCACAGGGAAAATTTCTGCCACTTGAGCGCTGGTTTAGCTAATGGGTGCACTGTGACCAATCACAGAGCTTTCCTGATTTTTAAGTTACACAAAATTGATAACTTAATGGCTAAATTGGTATGTTTTCACTATAAAACTTAACTAAATTACTTCTGACATTTTCAAGCCTATTAAAATTTAATTTTACTACAGATTCGTTTTTTTCTGGTCCCTGTGCGACAGCAGCGTACTAGCGGCAGAAATGTTCACTGTTTCAAACTTTCTCACAAGTAAACACATTTTATTTCTAGCCTGTAGTATAATTAACCTTAGCCTGTAGTTATCTACCATTGCTTTACGGAGGGTTGGGGTCACAGCTGTTAGTATTTATTATTGTGTATTATTGGGCTTATATTCATATAAAAATATCACCTTGACAAAAGCAACGTAATTTATATACTACGGAGAACACAAAACACACTCTCATAAACACACACATACATACACATATATGTATATGTGTAGTGGGTGTGTTTCATGCTTATACATTTATATACTGTATGCACGCAAACGAGCTCGTGTATATTACCCCCTACCCTCCAAATTATAGTAAAGATTTTTATAAGTTATTCGTAGGAGCTCTTTCTTGACTTTATGTTTTTATCACATTACATTATTAAACCCTACATAGTGGAAAGAAAATTAGCACATTCTTTGGTGGTAAATTTTATGCGTAGTATTCAGTATTTGACACAGTTCTAGAGAATTGTTATCAAAACTAGGGGATATATACAATATTATTTAGCTTCAATATCAGCTAAACTTTCTTAAAACAATGCAGAATTAAATTCGTCGTGTTGCACTAGACACGTTTAAATTTTTTGGTTATTTTAAAAATAAGAATTTTTCATCGATATATTACACACTGTAATGCGGAGCAGCGACAAAGCGGCAGCTGACCATTCTAAACTTGTCTAATTTTCTCTGGAGCGTTTAGCAAGATGTTTGGATCCTATTTGCTATTGTTGATTATTATTTCAATCATTCACATTCATATGATTTGCCAATAGTTCTGTGACATTGACGACTTGTTTTGCACACGCTTAGAGCATTGCTTCCTTGTGCCAGCATGACGTTATTACTTTAGTTATTTTAATAATTTTGGAGTTGAAATTCCTGTCGAACTATGTGCCAAAAGAGACCAAACTGTGTATCTTACATCAACATGAATTACCTGCCAAAGTAAGCGTCATGTTACAAGAGCAAATTGTAAATAATAATAATCTTTACTAGCGCTAAAAAGATAGTTTAAAAACTTTTTTGACACTTAACACATTTAGAATTACCGCTCTGCAATTTTTCTTTCCTTACAACATTTCGATTTATAAGTATCGAGAATGTTGCGTAGAAGCTTTAGTATGAGTCTGATATTCATAAACATTCTCGTAACAAGCCAGCAAACAATTCGCAGATAAGATATGGATAAGAGTCCACGCTGTCATAAACAACTTTCGCGACATTTTGCGCATTCATGGACGACTCGCTAATTAGCCAAGTTTGCGAGTTCGACGAGGCCGATAAAGTGGCAGACCTTCATGTAAATATTATATCAAGAGTGCTTGTCATGTTTAAACAGAAACACAATTGTCATACGAAACATCAGAAATTTATTATTGCGATGTAATTAAAAAACTATAAAAGCTATCAATTACATAATTACATTTTAAAGTAGCGTATTTTCAAAGCAAATAGTAAAGTTTTTATAACCTATTGTATACCACTATTATCGGCTACCTTTCCTACCTTTGAGAATAGTTAGCGGTTGGGATTCGGAAAGGTTAGGTTCAGACGTCTCGCAACTTTGAGATAGCTTGCGACGTGAAAACAACACGCAAATTGTTCAAGAAGATTTATTTCCTGCCAACGTGTACAACATGACGCCCATCTGCTTCGTAAATATGACTATAATACCTGCCTAAGACAGTCAACTGAGCGTACAAGTAAATATTTTTCAATGACATTAAGCTACGCTTGCAGCTACAAAGATCTTTGCTGATAGATTTTTCACACCCTTCAAAATATATATAATTATGACAAAGCAGTCTCGTTAATTTTGGTATACATATTTTCCT
The DNA here is from genome assembly GCA_003012365.1 of Medauroidea extradentata. Classification (NCBI taxonomy): domain Eukaryota; kingdom Metazoa; phylum Arthropoda; class Insecta; order Phasmatodea; family Phasmatidae; genus Medauroidea; species Medauroidea extradentata. Next base: position 55,084 of record PNEQ01041397.1, read on the forward strand.
TCATAATTCTTTCTTCAGTTATACATTTATGGAAATTTAACTTTGTGAGAACATACAAGTGATGAATTCGACCGACGAACATCTGGAGGTGATTCCTGAGTAAATAGTACGCACCAAACATACAGACCATTTTGTGTCCTTACTTAATATTAACCAAGAAATAAACCTTTGAAGTTCGAATTTTGAAACGATATTTTCCCACACGTTGTTTACAATGAATGTCCACCGACGCCTGTGCGCTGACAACAATAATACATCCGTGTACGCAGCATTGCCTACACACTAGGCTCTGTAATGCAACGCCGAATCCGTTAAGTGCATTTGAACTAGACGGATAGATCTATGCCAGTTGCAACAAGAGGACCGTTTTTGTTACACGAGTCACATAGCTCAATAAACCTTTGAAAAATTATCGAATTTCAAGACACTGCAAAAGTTGTATGCAAGTACAGCGTGACCGTCCCTGTTATTTACATAAGGCTGATAAGTATTTTACAGAATTTGCTGTGGATTAGAAGAACTCAACAACATAAATCGATGTTCAGATAAATGTTTTTCAATGTTATTTATTTTCCCATATTTTGGGAAAACCCCGTTTCAAAATTCGAACTTCAATGGCATATATATATATATATATATATATATATATATATATATATATATATATATATATATATATATAATGTGTGTGTGTGTGTGTGTGTGTACACATACACACACACAATTCGTTTATCAGTTAGGCTCCTAAACCCCCAGCAGTGGTGATGTGATCATCCTAACTTAATAGCCTGCACCCGAGTTGATACCAAGAAATTCAAATGAGAATCATAATAGTAAATTTACTCATGTTGTAGCCGGATACAACACATTTATGTTGTACGTTGTACCGTTATTTCGTGTCCTCCATCCATATCGCCCAGTGGCGGATTTTTTCAGGCGCCCAGTAAAAAACGAAGCCCATTAGCTATTTGTAAGTCGCCCGGCTCACGTTCAGTATGTCAGCTTCCTCTAACACACTCCATATCGGCGCGTCGCGTGGAGAATTTGGTAGTGTCCCGCGGTCCGGGCGCCACACCGCCGCCAGGCCAAGGGCGTTCCCGCGCTCCAGGCGGCCGTGGATGATAAACGCTCTGCTATTAAAAGAAGAAACCGCCGCGGCGCAACCTGCTAACACACCGCAGTAACTCTTCCCGCAGGCGAACCCGCCGCGGCATTAATAACACATGGTCGCTGGAGCACGGATACGGGGGCTGGCAAACTATCGTGGAGCCTCTGCGGGGATAAATTACGTCCCCGATACTGGTCCGGTTCCTGCCCGGAGCTGAGGAGGGTGGCACATGGGTAGCCTTTGGATATATTCCGTGTAGAAGACGCCAGTTTTAGTTAAATTTTCTTTATACGGTTCGCCGTAGTAGGTAACGTCCCCGCAGCAATCGCCACAGTCACTTGACATCGGCGTATGATGGCCTGGCGGACAAATGTGGACAAGGACGTATCAGATTGGAGGGGGGAGTGTTCCAAACACCCCCTTTCCATAAGCCACAAAAATCATATTTAAAGATTAAAAATATTTTGTCCAGTATAATATTCAATGTTTAGTTACAAAAAACTGCTAAAAAAATAATACTATGTTGCACCTTGAAATCTTAATTTTCACCGGGAGCACCCCCAGATCCCCTGCCTTAAAGGGGAGGTTGATGTTCTTTATATTATTCTCAGGTTCATCCCCCTCCTCCTTCTCCTCCTTACACTAGTTTTGGCTACGCCACTAAGTCTTGAACTGGAACTATTCAAACACCTATTGCCGCGTCGTACACATGGAAGACAACTGTGGATGATAGTGGAGTGCTCTAATGTGCAATCTACAAACTAAGACGGCGTTACTGCAGCGCATTACCTATAACTATGACGTGCAGTAACGAAAATAAACCGCCAGTCATATTGACGGTGTAGGGAAACCTAACAAGTAGGCAGTTTCCCCCCCCCCCCTAAAACATTATATTTAACCACGTATCCCACGAGGCATACACTACTTCATTGCCGTTGCGAAATAAAACCTGAAATAATCAATATTTTTATATAAACCGAACATGCCTTAACGCAACCGCTAACTAGCTGTTCTACAAATATATTACCGGTCACTTCTAGAAAAAAGTTACAAACTTAAAATCACTATTGAAATTGTAATATTAAAATTGATAGGCACTAATTGTTATTTCCTTAACTTTTTAAACCCACTGAATGACACTTTTAGTGAAGTAGGGAAGTTAATTTGTTTATTTATTTACATACCACAACGTTTCTTAAGCGCTCCGCCTACCATATGCTTCTAATGCATTGCAATACGCGGGAAAACACATTTTGTTTACGAAACTATTTCACATGTCCTCTTTGTACCAACGTACAAAAAGAAAACATACTGCAGTCAAAGACAGAATATCGTTGTGTTTTACACCATGCTCGTTAAAAACACGGTTTCGAAGCTAACAATGGTCTTTTGAGACTGCTGTACTTGAAAATGTACTAACCGGATATATGCGTAACTCGGAATCGTGTATTGAACTTTGCTGAAGACTTTCCACCAATAAAATTTTTTGGTTACCGCTTAAAGTTCCGTGGTAAAAATGGATCGGTGAGAATATTACACGCCAGTTCAACACTTGGCCCGTTGTGACAATGCAACATTTGACGCACGCTTCAGGGTGACACAGCTTCTGGCCCTATAATGCGTTTGCTCTTAGTAGGTGGCACCGTAAAGTAACAGAAATACTCATTTCACATTTAGCGGAAAAGAATAACTCATAGAGCGGAAAGCAGATTTCAAGTTTTGCAAGTCAATAATTGTTTATTAATTTTGAGCTAAGCATAACTATGGTTTCTGCGTAATTAGCCTAAGAGCGTTGAAATGGTTTTGTAACATGTGTATATTTGTTGATACACATATGAACATTTACACTTGCATGAAGTTTCGTCCATTCTTTGCCTGTGAAGTTTGCACATTAATCTAAAATTATGTGTCTCAACGCAAAGAAAAGTGTTACGGAAATACCTTAGTTTACGAGACAACAAGACGGCATGCTATTGCGTACGAGTAAAATTCCATCTGGAATATTTGGCTGTTGCTCTCTTTCTAATTTTCAGCCGTATTATTTTTTTACGTCTAAATGAGAGAATATATTAAAAATATGTTTGCCAGTTTTGTTTAAAAAGTCTTCTCCGTGTTCGCTGATTTTTTCAAGGCAATACTACGCTTTTAGCTAATTATGTAATTAACGTAAATTCTGGTTCACCTTTTTGTTGAAACCGTATAATTTCTGGATTTGAAAAAAATTAATTATCGCGGCAAAAAAATTTAACAAACCTGCCAAAAACATTTCAGTTATCTGCTCTCGTTTAAGCTTATTTTTTAAGTAAAAACAGTGGAAACAAGAGAGCATGGCCTTAAATAGCAATCGTACCAAGGGAATGTGCTACGAGTCTGATCGTATCCGTGCTGCTGTCACGCACCTGGAAGTGGCTCGTAATTGGCCAGGTAGAGTGAGAGACGTTTCTCAGTGGAACAGCGTGTCTTTGCCGTTCGCATCCTGCTGACGAACTGGGTTCATAATTGCGGGCAAGGAAAACGCTTATTACACACCATGGGAGACCGTAAATGCAAAGTTATCAATTTCGTATTTGGTGATAACTCTGGAGAAAATGTGTAAAATGTTTTGATGAACGTAAAACAGGAATCCGGAATTTTTCACTAAAAAATAAACACTTTTGTTGCCACAACAGATTTTTGTTTAAATATGATCCGCTACAAAAGTACATTAATGCATAGGTATTCAGCTCGCGATAAAGAAATCTTGCCTTGCAGTAAAATTAATATGGACATCTTACAAATATTGCCACATTTTGTCTTAAAGTTTTCTTTGAAAATAATAAAAGTCTTTTTGTAGTAAACATATTATTTTTCTCAACATAAAGCTTGTGTTAAAAATACTACAACCATCTTCACCACAAAGATTTAAAGTAAATTAACTCAACAATAACAATATGTTATCATTACTGTAAGTTTTAAACAAAAATGTTCTTCGCAGTGGCTCATATTTCAAAAAAGTTTTATTGTGACAAAATTGTTTTTAGAAGGAAAAATAAACAACGCAAGACTAGAGAACTGATGACTGGTTTTAACGAGAAGAGCCGTTGCGGGAAATGGGAGGATTCACAAATCACCAAAGAAGCAAAGTTGCTTGTGTATTATGTTACGTACCACTGTTTATCAATTTCTACCACCCGACGATTAAAAACGTCCGTTTTTGGCACCAGCAGTTGGTTAGAACATAGAAGTACCAGTGGGCTCGTTAGTTCTTGGAATACCCCGCTTTGAGCTATCCTCACTCTCTAAATATAACACATCTTGATGTAAAACGAAATTGTAGAGTTTTACGCTTTGTCCAGTCGCTACATAACCAGCCCCATATTTTTCATTAATACAGCAATTATATTAAATTAAAGTTTACGTGGGGCTCTGTCGAGAGCCTGAAATTCAGTTTGATTGTCCGGAATTTCAAACTATCTATCTTATCTTAAGTTGTCACTATTTGTAAAACTTGTAGACAAGCTTGAGAAAGGCTGTGCCGTTCTTCAAAGATACGCCACTATCAATAGACTTGTTATTAAGAGACCTGGATGCTTGGAACTTACCCCACTGATATTTTTGTATAGTATAATTTACGCTGACAGGAAAATTACATCGCTACAAGCTACGGATAATCGTGAATCTACAATACATCTCTCGACAGGAAAATAACGCCGTGTCTCTCAACGTGCGTTCATCCTGTGTTCATATTTTTAAAACGGTGGCCATTTTACTATTTTTAGCCTAATATGTTATTTCTCAGGGAATAGTTTTCTGAATTTTATTCCATTTAGTAGGCTACACATATACTAATTATTAAGCTGACTTGAATTTTATATATTTTCTTCGTAATGTGTTTATATTCTCATAAATGTGGGCATACTTTAGTTTGATATAATGCAAAGAATATTCAGAATATAATAATCTTGGTTGATGAGGATTGTTTCCCTAAATTATATAAATGCAGCTTTGGAACATACTATATAAAATATAGTAGAATATGTTAAATACAAGACTAAATACATCCTTATTCATGATAAAAATCGTATACTGCTTTGCTGCGTCGAGCTGTCTACATTTTTTATGTTGCTTACACTCGCTTTTGTAAGATCCTTCTTCTACTGCGCTTGAATGGCTACAATGTGCTGCAGTTTTGAGTGCAGAGCCTGTCTGTCGCCTCTTCCGGCCAATTCATTTCTGTTTGCGAATTCATACGTAGCTGATTCAAGTTTAGGTGAACATTTGTGATTTCATGCATATTCTCTTTTTTTCAACTCATAGTGTAAGCTTAAGAATGTTGACGTAAACATTATCACATGCAGCAAAGCTTCCAGCCTACAAGTGACAGTGTGATGTTGTTATAAATATCGTGTGTTACTGTTACACTAGTTGTAATTAGAACATATATAAAATTGAAAATAATGCAGTTTGTGTTAATTTAAATATTAATCTTCAAATTTTGTTTCGGACAAATAATATTTTAGCAATATATACTACCATGATACATCTCTGAGCGATCCAGAAAGTAGGAAGGCACGAACCATTTCCGGAAGAAACACAAACATGGATCAAAAATAAGATTGTTTAATACATCATTAGAAAAATTTAATATTAGGAAATCATCACAAAATTTAACAATTATTTTCTTCATTAACTAACTGCCAGCATGATCCAGGTTTGATTCTCGGTTCCGGCCATCCTGATTCGAGGTGAACGCTGGAATGGTTACCGATTAGAATTCCAATGTGTCTTAACACTATGCTCCTTCTTTATATGTTTATTTTGATAATAATTCAGTAGACTTGTAACTGACTGGGTTCGAAGGGAAACCAAGGAACTCATTTGTACAGCTGAAAATATTCTGCTAGTTAGAGTATAGGGCGTAGCCGATTACTATCCTAGTTCTGCCATTGAGCCGCGTGTCACGGTATCTAATGACCTCGCTGTCAACTAAATGTAATACTCACATTACCTTACGATACGACGTAGATGATTACAACGACTTGAAAATTATGTATTTTAGATGTGACAGCTTGCCCTTTACAGCAAAATCGTTTATGATGACCACATGAAAAATAGGTTTGACTGGAACCGCTTAGAAGGTCAGAGAAGATCCTGATTTCTAAGGACATGGACCTTAAAGTATTATCTTCTAAGTGTCATTTCAGTATAGAATGAAATGAACACATAAATGTTCAGAAAGGTAGCAACTGATATTACTCAACATCTCATCGTCAACGAGGTTTATAGTGACGGAACAATGACTCGGGTAACCAGGAACGAGGCTAGAAACGGCCGCAGTCGTTTGTAAGGAACGATTCCTGAGTCATTTCGGAAAACCACGAAAAACCAAAACCAAATTGGCCAAATAGAGACTCAACCCGAGGTACTCATAAGAGTGAGAGTTGAGTGCCAACATCCTCGGTAAATTTTGAATGAAATTGTGAGCGTTATATTGAGGGCCATATCTTGAGATTGAGGTGGACGTATTCTGTGATTTCGAGACTTAGAAGTTTGTAAGCTGTAAGAACGACACAAAAAGGCGCATCACGCCTCCACTTAGCTTTTAGGCGCAAGTCACTGAAACAGCGTGCAGTCTTCTTGCCGACAACTTGCCTCTATGAGACATTCAACAGTGTATTACACACACCTATAAATTTTAAAATATATTGGGTCAAGATTATCATACGTAAAAAGTACCACAAAAACACCCATTTATACTAATAGGAAACATGGCTTTATGAGCAGTGGTAGCTGAAATAGGTATACGTACTTGGAATGTTATTCCTTAGTAGACATCACTCACGCATGTTGAGCAGTTTTCAAATAACCTTTTAACGACTGAAGCTCGGCACATCGCTCCGTAGCCTGGGCAGGCGGTCTCCTTAACCTAAAATATATTTATATGAGTGAAATAATTTTTCTTGTGGTAAAACAGACGGACTAGTCTCTTTGCAGAGCAGCACGACACGAAAAACGTAGAAAAATAATTATTTATCCAAAACTACTGGCTATGCAGCCATTTAATCGCGCAAGCGTTAAAAATGCCTCGTATTTTGGTTATTCAGTTTCGAATGTCGAGTCATTAAATGTCTCGTGTTCGTTGAGGCTATGTGTGTCCTATGTCAGCCGTCGAATTCCTCTCATCCAAAAGCTTTTTTTTTTTACTTTGTACTTTCCTAATGACGCCAATCAGTGATGGTTTCATGCGGGCATCCGTAATTGTAGTGAGCAATTTCTATGCTGTGATTTTTTATTGTAAATATATTTACCGGAAGTAAAACATCTTTGTTTGAGATAATTACGGTATTTGATCTTTGTGATTATTAAGACACTCATTTGAGTCACTTCCGCGAATAGTAGCAATAAAGGCGTTTAGATTTTAAAACTTAGTGCAAGACAAATTACCTACGTATGTGAACTTGTTTAGTTAAAATCATGGCTAGTTTTATCACGGTTTTATTTTTACAAGTAAAACTAAGTACAACTAAAACCTAGACGACAAAAACTATTATGACACGGAGTGCAATTTTTGCATGTGAGGCATGAGAATGTAGCTTCATATTCAAAGTTTTGTTGTTTTAGGAAGACTATTTATTTTATTTTGCTGGGAACTCCACGAGATAGTGAACAAAAAAAAAAAAAAAAAGGAAAATACATTACGAGGCCATTAAAGATTTTTTCCGTACAGTCGCATTCTAAATACAGAATCACGTTTACCAAAATTTGCAATATATTTGTTTTCAGTGAAATTATACCAGAGTTAAGCCTGAGATAAATTTAGAATTTTATATTTTATAGGAAAACCTATGTTGATGTTTTTAGGTCATTTATAATTAGATTTAAAATGCATTCAATTGCTGTCATCAGTGTAGTCCATCTCACTTTGTTGGACTCGTGAGTATATTCCCACCATGGCTGGGTCCTATACATTTAAGTTACTCAGGAACTAATGTATGCAAAATTATTATCCTCAGACGTGTTCAAGTTTTATTTAAATACGTCATATTTATTTGTAATTTCAAATATATTCTGAGTAATAATAATTCATTACGTTTGTTGTACGTGACCTGATGTCCATGGACATAAATACGTAATTATATTTAGCCGCCACACTGCTTACAAGTATGGTTTCCTCGTCCAGGAATTCTGTTAAACACACGCCCAGAGAGAGTCCACAAGTGTATTGTTGCGCTAGCATAAAGGCAACTCTTGTCACTATTAATCACATCTCAACCATGTCAAGTTGGTAACAATACACAACATTAATTATTATATTATAATGTCTTCGCTAAAAAAATTATCTTTTCACTAGAGTAAACAAATTTCATAAATCAAAAAACTGGCAACACGAGGGAAATAACAGATACTACGCTGTCACATTCAGGCCATCGTAACGTTTCGGCACAATAAAAAATTCGGTTACACTTTTTTATTCTTGCTTTCCTTTTCAATTTCTACAGTTCACTATCTAGACGAGAATACTCACATTGTAATGGTACGACAAAAAAGCGCTTAGTTAAAATCAGTAACATTACTGGCAAAAGCGTTATGCTAAATAAACGTCAAAATTATTGATCTAACATACACACTATCTTAATTACTGTGTTATAATAAAATGAGCGTTTAAATACTTTAATTAATTTAATGTTTAAAATTGTTCTCTTGAAGAAATATTCCAAAATAGGCTTAGTTCCATTCGCTTAAGTTTTTCCTTTGCATGAAAAAAAATTCGCCGATTTCGAAGAAACAGTAAAAATTACACTTAAAAAAGTTTAGTTGGGCACGTGCCATTACAAACGAATGTTGCCGAATTGTTGGCGTATGTTCAAAAAACTTTTCAGTTTATAATACTAACCTACTGCAGGAATCGTTCAAAGAACACAGTAAAAATAAAACTATGTTTCCTAAGATTGTAAGCTAAGATTAATTTACAGGAATTCAATAGGTAACGGCACCACGTGACCGCAGTCTACTAAAGGTACTTGCGTAAAGATTTGGTGCTCAATTTCTGGTTTGCTTGTATTATACTCTGTATTATTAACACGTTATTGCTGTGTATTTTAGCTATGACAGTCACCATAGAACTGAGATAGTCTTATAGACTGTTCACGATAAAATGAGCACTGCTTAAACTTTTCTTTCAACCATTTTGCAAACATATTTAATAGTTGTTGACCTGAAAACTTCCCTGAAACAAAATACCAGTGTAAACGTTTCACCAATTTATAAACTTAATATTTTTGGCCCATATTAATTACAGTTGTTGTATGTTAAAAGTGTTGGATTTAAAGTGAACAGACTATAGCAGAATATTTTCAGCTGTACAAATAAGATCCGTGGTTTCCGTTCGTACCCAGTCAGTTACAAGTATACTAATTAATTCTCAAAATAAACACACAACGAAGAAGCATAGTGTTAAGACACATTGGACTTGCAATCGGAAAAACCTGGGTTTAATTACTGTCACAGCGATCTTGGTTTTAGTTTTACATTGGGTCATAAATTCATTCAAAGTAAATCCTGTAATAGCAGATTTCCTTCCTATTTCTTACCTTCTGAGACGCTGGTTCTGTCTTTAATGTACTTCACAGTCGACAATACGATAAGCCCTACCTACATCCAAGATTTATTGAAACCGTAGTAATCACTAGTTACAGAATATTTAAGGCATACTTTAACAATAGCTTTCAGTATGTAGCGTCACACAGTTATACCTGTACATTATCCTTTCTCAGTATTTACTTAGTGAGAAGACGCAACGTACGTTATGGGAATTGCAGCAAAAGTAGACATATATAGTCGTCTTTACTCCCGCAATGGAAATCACAGCACACTGCACGTGCTAGCAAAAAATAGTTTTAACGGCATTGCGATTTTTTGGGAAAAGTAGCTACAATGTTACTTGATATGCATTTTCAAATTAAACTCTTCATTGACTATTAAATTCCAGTTTAATATGTGTGAAAGATGTATGTTAATGACTTTTAATTTGATGGTGTACGTGCCAAAGCAAATTATTATGGTTTGTAAAACAAACGAAGTGTTTTGGATCCTCTGTCCACAACTTGCAGTGATGGCGAGATTAAAGAGGAATAAATGTTGAGAAACAATAAATTCTGTACGCTTGTCAATTGAAAACATTTTTTAGATAAAAATCAGTTATCATGTCGAATACTCCGATGAAAACAAATTCATAAAAATGCATACGTTTACGTAATATCGTTAATTATAATTTAAGCACTAAATATAATGTGGACAAAATCTCTCAGTGTAGCAGTACAACATTTCGCTAGCATCATTTTTATCTGTATGAGTAATCGTTTACATTTATTAATTTAAAATGTAATTTGTTCAACATTTCTTGTAGATACAAGCTTGGTAGACATATTTATAAATGCGTGTCACCGGTTCTGCAGGTTGGAATACGACTTGTACGATGTTGCGGCAGTCGAATTTCTTGTGATAGGACCCACCTAGCATATTTCAGCAGACGAAGATCAAGTGCGGCAGAGCGAAACACGACAGTAGCAGAAGGGAGTTTCTAGCCGACATTTGTCTGGCCCTGTGCCACCCACGCCTCTCCCCACCCTCTGCAGTTCATTAGCTGATTAACACGGCAAGTCACGCCACGGAGAATTGGGGTGGCGCTGCGACTTCGCATTCGCGGACTGCCGCATAAATCCTTTCCACCTCGCGTGGCACGAGGGTAGATCTCATCAGCGGGATCAGAAATTCACCAAGGACGGCACTGGAGATGCTGCGGCTGCGGACTGCTCCATCGCGGCAACTGCCCAATTAGCGGTGCAAAAACCACAATCTTGCGCTTTTTCACGGGTTCTGACGCATACAGGGTTGGCCAGGAAGGACTCCCTGAAAAAAGCAAAATTGTTCGCATAATGAAATTTTCATATCAACACACTGAATGTAATTATTCTGTTAAAATAGGTTCAACAATTCAGTTTGGTAATCGGCACTATAATCTATTAAGTTATTCGTTGTTTTTAACTTGTATCGTGTTGTCTCTTGTACTTTGTTGTCCACCGTTCGCTGTTTTTGTCTACACTTCCATCTTTTTTTCATTTTGGGAATCTTGTTCTATTTGTGACTGTCTTTTGTGTCTCGGTGTTGTGTCGATATTCGACCAAATTCTACCGTCGAAATTCTTTGTTGTCTAATACTAAAAAAAACTGACAGAATTCCTATGGGATTGTTTTTTTTTCTTCTGTTTTTTGTGTGTGTGTTTTATGTCTGTTTTATTGTTATTTTTGGACTTTGTCATTCAACACAAGTTTGATCAGCAAAACTTGAACAATGGCGTATGTCCACAAAACAGTAAATTCTAATTGTAAACTCCCATTGCAGCAAACATTAAAAAATATAATCTACTAGGTAGAAATAACAATACCGTATAGTCTGTAAACAGGGCTACTTCATGAGAATGTGAGGCCCGGAGCTGTGCGCCAATTTTAAGTTATCAGTAAAACATGCTATGGAAGTTATTCGGAATTTACACCTTCTTACAAAAAGTGTAATACGCCTAGAAATCCAATATTCTTAACTACAGGATACATGAGAAAAAATACTTTTTTAAAAAACGTTTCAAATCAGGAAAATATTTTATACCACACAAGCAAGTGGTGCATAGTCTCTTGATGCATAATAGAGTCCAAATCGAAAGCCCTCTACTTTGTTAATATTCAGTGATAATGTGCGCTTGCAAGCCCTCATATTGGTTGCGTTGTCATAACTCTAACCTCGGGAATCCTAGATATGAATGACGGCAAAATTTAACGTTATTTTACAGCATTATATGACTTGTGACAGCAACAATCACGGTTTAGTAAGAACTTTAGAAAAGCCTATTCATTTTAAATTATAAATCATTTTTATTCCCTTAGAATGCGAGGCAGGGGTTAGTGCTAATTTTGGCACCTTCCCCCTTCCCATTTCCTTTTTCCCTTAGACGTGTGTCTGTCTGTAAAAGAAAGAGGCCCTTTTCTCCTATTACAGAACCAATTCTTGTAGCAACGATCACAGTAGTACCGACAACCAAACTGAACTGTATAGTCCGTATTTTAACAGAAGGATGATAACTACAACAATACGTTTCCATCAGTGATCCCTCATCCTCCAGTGTTGATACAATGACTGTGTAATACCCAGAAGTTCTCCATTGCTCTCTTAAATTATTCTTGGTGTGCCAATGCTGCCCGTATTCGCCTAGACATATCAGACTACGACGATTACTTACGAAGTTGCAAACATTTCTTCCGAAACCCCAAATTGCTGTAACAATATTTTTCCCGTGTCTTGTTAAGTTTTTATTTCTTTACTTTATTGGGTGGTCTTTCGCTCAATTTTCTAGGAACAAGGCGCTCGCTATGGACGATACAGACCTATGCCTTAAGAGCGCGGTTCACCTCAGTTTTTAACGTCTTTTTTATTTTTATATTTGCACCAAATATTTTTTCTTATTTTTGTATAAATTTTGATTTAATCGTTCTCTTAGGAAATTTGTGTATCTCACATAGTTTTTGCGTAATGAGTCGTAAACGTCAAAATTTGCACTTAACGGTTTTATGTACGCCAATAAAACCAACTGACATACCAAACCTTAAAAATCACCGTGCATAACAATGTTGTAGGCTACAATTTGACATATATAAAAACAGAAAAAAAAAAAAAAAGGTTTTTGTGTTTAATAAAAAAATTCTGAATTTGTAAATGAAAATTGAGAAATTTCAACATTTTTTTAAATGCAAAAATATATATTTATGTTTCTACTGATTTTGGGTTTTATTATTTTCCTTATACTCAAACGAAGGTGGATATCAAATATCTGTTTCGCAGTTTTGTTTAAAAGTAGTTTTTGCCGTTATAGCAATTTTTTTTCAAATCAAGGAGTTATACGGCTTTGACAAAATAGTCAATTAACCAGAATTTAGTTAGTTACATTATTAGCTAAAACCATAGTATTTACTGCCTTGAAAAAAATTAGCCAACATGGAGGAGACGATTTCAAACAAAACTGCCAAATAGATGTTGATATATGCTCTCGTTTAGGCGTAAAACTTTTAATAATACCTACACTGTACCATATATCTCTACATCAGAATATATTGTAGACGCAAACGTTTTAATTATCACCAGGCTGCAACTCGGTGCTTGAATATTATCCTTACGTTGACTCATTTACATGTGTTACCACGATAGCATATATCGTGTTTAACACATGTTTAACACAGATTTTAAGACATTTTTTCAGTATTTCAGGTAAAGCATTTATAGAACTAACATTTAAACTAAATAAGATGGAAAGCCATAGATATTTTGAGAGCCTTAATTAAAATGCTATTTCCAAGGATGCCTGGAAGACTTTCACACATAATTTCTACCCGGTAGAGGCAGTTTTAATGTGTCAGATATATTTAGTTAAGTATACTGTCTTTAAAATAATTACCATAAAAAATTTAGTATTCATTGCCGTCCTCACAAATCATTTCCTCTTTTCGTGACTCTTGGCTAAAATATATTTTCCTACATATAATGTATACTACCGTTTAAGGGGCAGCACAGCTGTTCGATGATCGTGTTCTACAGTTGCAGTGTCAAAGTGATTAGCTCTATTTCATTATTTCCTACAAAGTGCGTAACTTGGCAGTACTTGTTTGCTGACAGTAAAGTTTCGATACTGAGAACCAGCTCTAAAGACCTCGATAAGCACTGACCAAAATCATTCACTCTCTCATTTTGATGTGAAGGAATATAAAACTCTTTATTGACAGTCCTTACAAGATCATGTTTTAATTCTATTTTATTACTCAAATATTATTTTGATATTATCCTGCCATTTTTTACTAGTTAAAGAAGGAATGATACGACATGTGTCTAATTTTTCGTGTTCTGAAATTCATTGCCGGAGATTACAGCTGTTGGTTTCATTTTTTTTTTTTGGTCCACTGTCTAATTGAATTCTCAGTTTCGAAGGAATTTTTTATGAATCATAATCTATTTAAAATTTCCGCTTTTAAATAGTTGTAAAAGTTTTCCAAGTTGTGAGTTCGCGAGTATCTACTAGATGCTATATTTGTCTGAAATACTTAATCAAATCAGTTATTGCTATTCCCGGATAAAGAAGACAAAGACATTTCAGAACGATCTCTGATCCCTAAATCTTCCTTAGTTACTTTAATGAGGGACCGGAATCACGAAAGAGCACAAAAAAATAAAAATCAAAAGTTTTAAAATTTTCTTTCTTAGGTACAGAAGCAATTTCATTGGATATTTCTGTAGTATGACCTCAACGGAGAGCTAAATACTCGTTCCGTTAATGTGTTTAACGTTAATGGCTACTTTCAGTAATCTTGTTATTCTAACTATTGTATTTACAGCCTCTTCTAACTTCCACTTTTTTTTATTTGTCCTGCGAGGCTTGATCTCTATCCTTTTCTTACTCTTATATGGTCTCTAACTTTTCATTCTGCTTGTAGTTCCTTCTTCAGGGAGAAATTTTTCTCGTGAATATTCAGTGTAATTTTTGTTTACACGCAAAGACACTCCAAAGCAATTTTCGTTGAAGTACTTTCTTTTATGTTTGCTGTCTTCCGCCTCAGCGAAATTTCTTTTCCGTGAATCTACTCGACGGATAATATCGTTTTATCTTTGCCTATTTCTACTTTTTTTGCAGCCTGTGTGATATCCACTACTTATATCACGGCTGTTCCCTTCCTCTTCGCCATCTCATCCTTGCACGTTATCTTAATATCATCTCTTTACACATGACGTTATAATCTGGACGTTTTTGTTAGGTGCGCTACGATTCGGTGTAATTTTAAGTGATACTTTTACTTGTATGCACACACATATTATAAAACTATGTTCGTTGGTTACAGGCATTTGAATTGAAAGTTGCCATATATGTATAAACTATAAAAGATTCTATGCAAAGCTAACTGACGTTTATTTTGAATTTAATTATAACTTAATGAAAATTCTAATCTACAATAGTATACTATATTGAATCCATGAAGTAATAACATGTAATATAAGTAAATACGACAAAATTTAATTCCAAAGAAATTCACATGTTTAGCACGTGTTTTTCAAATTTTTTCTCAGTTGTACTAACACGATTCATCACACTCCCCGCTTTTATGGATTCCGAACTAACAACAAATATACACGAAGAAATTCCTCAAATTCCTGATTACATGGCCCATCTTATTTAGGCAGCTGTCAATCAATTGTGACAATTAGTATATTGTCACTAGGGTTTAGTGCTATCTCGTATGTTCAAGTTGGCACGACTGACGTAGTGGCTTAGTTGGAAATACATGCCTAGTAAATATTGTTATTTAATATTGTATCTTCGGCTCTGTATTTATATGTTAAATGTATTATAATTACGGTTATAACTTATGAAATCATATTGTTTGGTAATTGAAATTTTCAATATTAAAACTGCAGTATAGAGAGCGCGATAAGCGCGGCAAGGTAGACACCAATGGACGACTTGAAAAGAGGCGGAGCTTCAGTCAGGTGTGTGAAACAATTCCTATCTCCATGGATATCGCAGCCGAACATAACCTTCATTTAGCTGTTTGGCTTCACATGTCCCGGATGAGATGTACGTCAAGAAAATTGATTATTTGTTTGGAATTTGCCGTTTTTTCAGGTAAACATTAATCTAATAGATTTGCCAATATTAACCATGAAATTGAAACTAATATGTTTTACCCTTGCGTGCAAATCTATGAATGCGCAACATTTTTGCTTTCTGCAATTACCAACTAACAAATCAGCATGTTTGTAAACAAGCTTTGTTTCCCACAGTACTTTTACCCTGCGGTGACGTCAGGGGGCGTGTACTTCAAGACGTCCATGCTCACGTGAAGAGAAAAAATAAGGGTGGAGGGGGGGGAGTGACAGATAGAGGGAGTGTGGCAAAGCTGAGTGTGGACGTTTGGCTCACAGAGAGTCTAGTACGACGTGAAGAGTATGAGAGAAATATATTTGTGAATGCACGTGAAGGCACGTTAAGAGCTACGAGTGATCGAGTTTTTTTAAAGCCTTACTAGTGCCGATTGTCTTATAAATGTTTGGTACTGTTTTCATGTTTGGAAACTACGGAACCAAGACGCGTCGCCATACCAGGGATCATTCAACTGAGGCCATCTAGACTTGAACTTCCAAGTGGTATGATAACGTAGAATTCCTGGGTCAAGCGAGAGCGGCCTTGAAATCAGCTGGTTTAAGTGAACAACGCAAGTTAAGTTAACATTCGGCCAATTTACTTACTTTCTATTTCCTCCAAGTTGGACAACGTCTTCGCGTAAAGTGGGCTATGGAAGTTTTGCCACCAGTTACCTATGCTTATAATATGCGCTCTGACATTTCACTCGTGGTTACTGCAGTGTAAAAAACTATATTTGGTAGAAAGTTTAAAGAACACTTAGATTCTGTGCACAGATCGTAATGGACACGGTGTAGAGATATAATCCATAGTGTTTGGTTAACTCATAATGTCACGTGGAAGAAATTAATATAAAGTTAAATTTCTTGGCTTATATTATGTTTTCTTTGACGCTTTACCGTTTAACATGAAACATCAGGCGACTTTTCAAATGAGTTATACTTGTGTCTGTCTTATATTAGGGAAAAGGGGGGGGGGCCTTCATTTTGGTGAATATGAGTGGAGCTGATGAGTGGTCTTTCCCTAAGAGAGGGCGGACACCTCACAGTAAATAAACGAGTTTGATAAGCGCAATATTATGCGAGTTTCAGCCTTCACACACCGTATTTATAAACCTATAATTCATGTGACAATTCGAAACAAATTCACGAATGCTCTGTGAGCGTTATGTTTTGTTATGCTCAATATTTTCCGTTCCATCCCATTTCACGCATTGTAAAACTAGGTAGCGTGTCTTACGCTGCGTGTCTACTGGAAGACTGATCCTTTGATTCACTAAAGTACGTCGTAGATGGTGAGTGTCAATCTGAAGTGTAAATTGGACGGTGTTATGCATCACTTGACTATGTGCCAGTTGAAGTGGTGTGTTGTGATCAGAAACAAGGTAAGCTGGTGTTAGCTCTGTACTGTAGAACCTTGTTTTTACGCAGCAGGAACCAGTAACAACCTAACAACTGGGTCTAACGTAATGTAATACGATCACTCACAATTTAGCTGCAAGACTGTCATTATACACGTGGTTTGATGTCCGCTGCACAATTATACGTCTGAGAGGCTGGCGTGTACACAAGGAAGTAAACAATAAACAAGTGCAGTTGAGAACAAACGCAGCTTACCATGCAGCACAGTCACCACATGCCACTGGCCAGTTGTAACATCCCCCCCACACACACATACACACACATACTTATATATATATATAAATAAATATATATATATATAAATAAATAAATAAATATATATATATATATACACAACGTGATCCTAAAGGTTTCCGACAAATTGAAACCATGGGTCGGGGCACCACGCCAAGTCAGAAAAAGATAGGAACCTTGGGTCTCCGAAGCACCGTTTCCAAACTACGGCCAAAATACTTCCGCCAGTAAGAAGTGAGCTCGCGAACTCTGTATCGTTCCGCGAGAAGCGTTTTTGCCAGGTCGACGATATCGTGGTGGTCCGGAGGAGTAGCCACAGTCCTACGAACCCAAAGTTAAAGCTTCGGCTGTCTGCATTGGCACTATGGGACACTTCCCACTTGGTTCGCCTTTGCCTAACTAACCAGCTGTGATCACAGTAGATATATACACTGGTGTATCACCTATGAGTCACGTGCATTTACGATCCTTAGTCCATAGTAAAAAAAAGTGTAAAAATAATTTGATTTTTTTTTCGGTCAAATGTAATTTATAGTCTCGGCGTGTCGATGTGTACTCAAAATCAAGTCACCCTGTCGATTGCTGAAATACAAATTAATATTATATACGATTTAACATGCAATGACCAACAAAATGGCGTTATACAGACTGTCAATACACGCATAAATGCACCTGTCGACTCATAGATGATACACTGTATATATAGTAGAGTATCTTAGTTCTGTATTGTATTGTTATAAATACTGACTTTAATGATGATAGGTGTTCTACCCGAAGTCAGATTTAGAACCGCGGAGGGCGCCGGGTGATGGAAAACACGACGTCCTCTGAGGTCGACTAGGCAAGATGATTCTGCGGTGGTTCATCACTGCCTTCCTCAGTATGAAGATGAGCGGACAACACTACACTCAGTCATGAAGCAAAGAGGCAACTATAAATATTAACCTTCCTTCCCGGCCGGGAATCTAACCCGGTACCCTTGGCTCGCCAGCCAGGAGCTGTGACCACCGAGCCAAGCTGTCGGACAATATTGTATTTATAGGACAAACATTTTTGTAAGGCAGTTTAAAATCTTATATATATATATATATATATATATATATATATATATATATATATATATATATACATACATAAGTTTAAGCAATATCTTAAATGTGGGTAATTCTCTGAACTCTTGGGGATAGAGGTCTTATAATTATAAATAAAAGAGTTGAATTGAATGATTGATTTACTAGCTCACATAGCTCACATAGCTTACAAACATACACAAAACAGTGATCAACTATAATTTTCACAACACTCTTAACTATGCACACAATTACTACTGTCACATAAACGTTAATTAACTTTGGCAATTACAGCACAAGAATATTTACCATCAATCAAAGACTACAAATCACAATAAAAGTTCAGTCAATATATCCAATCAACAGTCTCTCAAATAGTGACAATGTACAACTTTAATATTCCGCAGTGGTGATGAATCGTTGTGTGCTGCGCAGCACCCCGAGTGAACCACTGTCTTCACTCTTGACGTCTTCGGTTCGACTCCCGTCGCGCACCTCCTCTTCACCCGTCAGCCCGCCGCAACAGTCCTCTTGTTTCGCCCAACACTGCTCCGAACGTAGCCGCCTGCCGCCTCACAGTAGACTCTGACGTCACCAAGATGTATTCACCAGTCTCTCTCTACAAGTATAACACCTTCCTCTAGCACGACCAATAGCTAACTCTCCCTAAATGTGTCGATTCTGTGCTTTTATACTCTGCTAAACAGTCGGGGGTTACCGCATTACAGGGGTCTAAAAATAGACATTACATCATGCGTTGGACGTAGGGCCAAGGCGCAGTTCAAATAGGTCTCTATCGTCGGGGTTTACATCATGGGGCAGCCCGGCTTGTGAGTCATGGGCTAGTCCATACGGTGTTTCGACACAGGCCACAGTCAGCCCGACCTCAGAATTACAGCATGCAATTATATATATATATATATATATATATATATATATATATATATATATATATATATATATATATACATACATACACATACACAGAGGGTGTCAAGAATCAAACGTATGCTAAGTTCACCACACTAATCCTGGACTAAATTGGAGACGAAAATATATAAGTGGCCTAAAATGTTGTACGATGACATTTTGCGGGCTCTTACGCTCCACGACCAGGTAATATTTCATGTATGTTGCGTCAAGTAAACACAGAATCATGTTTGGACTTCTCGAAGCTTTAACCTGGACCCTTAATATACAGGTCAGAACAGTAGTAGTAAGGTAAGTAAGATACATGTAGAGCGCAAGAAAGTGTACGGAGTACAGTGCTATGTTGCGACATTGTGCATGAAAATGTCATCGTATAATATTTGGCGAATATCATTTTCGTCTCCAATTTAGCCCAAGATCCGCGCGTGGTGTGCTTATCATACGTGTGTTTCTGGACATATATTTAATGATACCTTGTAATTTGTCCATAGTCTACTGATGCATAACTCCGTCCAACTGAGGTTGGCCTGGTGGAAATCATGACACACGTATGCCCGTGTTCAACGGACTTGACGCGACGTAAAAACATCCTGGACAGAAATGCGCCTGTCCTATTTTCATCGTAGAAATATGCGGTCGCCCTTTATTGTTGTGTCGCAGTAAGTGTGAGCGTTGGGGAGAGAATGCTTCGAAGTACGTAGGCGAAGAATTCTGAGATGGCGTGACGCATGCAAGCCAGTCGGTGACACATGAATAGAGAGTAGTAATGCATTCAGTTTAGAGAAGTGTGGAGTACTAAACTTTCTTGAGAGGCATGAAATATGGATGAGTAGGACTTGGTATGGCGTTGGAGACATTTGCAGAGAACTTCAGAATAAGAAACCTTCGTTTAACTCGTATTATTAAGGGGAATGGAAATACAAAACGTCGAGCAAACGACTGGAATACAATCGTCGACAAAATCTGAAGTATTCGTTATAATTCGATGAGACTTTTTTTGCTGAATATATATTTTATAATTTGACGTCTGTTTATACAGTACTAGGCGGTAGTGTTTCGCTATCGAGTAAAAAATTGAAAACCTTTTTTCGAAATATAAGGGCTTGAAACTATAAAATCCATAACAAAGGAAAACTGTATTTTTTAAAAAATAATTTTAATATGATAATATCCAGGCTTCCATAACAGCCGATTTTTGTTAAATACTCGCGTTTCGATTTGAAAATAATTGTTATCCCAAAACATCTCGCTCAGAGCTTTATGGATGTTAAAATTAATTACAAATCAAAACACGAGTATGTTTTAAATTCGGTTATTGTAGAGGCCTGGATATTATCACATTAAAAACTATAAAAAAATTAAAGTTTTTAATTTTTGTGGATTTTGTGGCCTTATTTAAAAAAAAAAAACAGTTTTTGACTTTTTACTCGAAAGAAAAGCATACTACCACATGGTGCTGTATAAACAGACGTCCGTTAGTAAAATATCTACTCAGCAAAAAAGTCTCATCGAATTATGATGAGTTGTTCAGATTTCATCGACGATAGAGTATTCCAGTCGTTAGCCCGATGTCTTGCCTTTCCATTCCCCTTAAGAAAAAATAAAATAATATTAGCTTGGAATGAAACTGTAATGTAGGCCTGAATAACGCAGCAGAAGCGATTGTAACAGAAAACTTATCACCTTACAATGTAATGAATCCTCGAAACCTAATGATAAAACTTAAATGGCTCAAATGCAGTACAAAATCATAAAAATGTATGCGTAGAAGCACGAAAATGAAACGGTATGCAACGTGCATTAGAGCTTTGTGCTTGTCATAACATACACGAATTATTACTAGCACATGTAGTAATTAAATGGTTGTATTTAAATCTATGAAAAATATGCTATTTTTAAAATATGAAGGTAATAATTTTGTACATACAGTATGCTCAGAAACGGCTGTATAATGAGCACATCACGCGAATCCTGGGATAAATTTGAGACGAAATTGTTTGCAAGATTTTGTAAAATGTTTTTCGCACATGATGTATCAACATCGCACGAAGAAAATCATCGTTTGCGCTCCACGTCCAGGATATATTTATTGTATGTTACGTGGTGAAACGTAAAATCATGTTTGGACTGCTCGGAATTACATACCACGCCCATAATATGACGATCATAAGGTAGTATCATATCAGTGTAGCGCAAGAAAGGACTATGTCCGTGATATGTTGCCACATTGTGCACGTAAGATGTCGCCGTATTTTTTTTTTCAGCCAAAGATTTGCGAGATATGGTCATTATATATATGTTTCTGGAGAGTCTTAATGTGTGATATATATATATATATATATATATATATATATATATATATATATATATATATATATACACATATACATACAAAAAATACACACGTATGCAGTTTGGCATGTTTCCGCCATTTTTGCATTCCTTGAAAGTGTGCATGGTTTAGAGGGTTTATTTACTTCCCCCGTTTTATGCCGAGAGGCTTAGTTAGGGACGGCTTACAAAACCATCTAAACCTAAGTAAACGACACGAACAATCCATACCTGTGCTGGGATTCGAACTCAGGAGCTCTCGCACCGTAGGCCGGCATTTGTAGGCTATTTAAATATAATTTGCCTTGTATTTGAAGTCGAGAGACTTTGAAGCGGGTTTTTTACTTCATCCGATAGGGTATTTCATAAAAGTTCAATAGTTCATTACTAGAGATACGTAAATTTCGCAGATACATTCCAGGTCAGGTTGAACGCCAATTATGTATACCTCAATGTCATAGCTGTGACTTGCTGGCGACTGTTACGAAACGCGTTTGACTATTGCAAGCCAGTAGTAAATAAGGAAATAATGCGAAGTGCTATCGCTTGCTACCTGCTTGTACGGTTATAAACCAATAGATAATCGACTGTGGCCAGTGGGTGTATAGGACTGACAAGTCTAGGTTGCTGCCAGATGAATCCGCGAAATTGACGTACCTCTATTCATTACTAAACACGTGCGTTCCGAATACCTTGCAGTGCTACTCACTGGCGAGGTACGCGTACGCATTATGTATTGTTGCACAAGGCTATAGTTTATATGTATATAACGCTTGCAGTATGCCTACCGGAGCTGCAGAGCTGGCGGGTTGAGCTACGTAGGCCACGGCCACATTTGACCATACAACGGAGCTTGTACAGTCCGCGATGACGTCCTAGTGCGTCTGCAATGAACTGTCGTCGTGAATCACCTGGGAGACGCCGCAGTATTCGTGGCCGTAGGCGTTGACGCTGCCACAGACACACCTGCTGTGATACATCCATGGTGAAGCAAGGCGGGTAGCTTATGTCCTCCTCCCACGCACGTCGAGTAGAACAACTACCCTTGATGAATGCTCGCGCACACGCCATTGTCGACGCCGACGGAGTGGTAGGTTCTCTCGTCAGGGGGCTCAGAGCTTTGAGAAACGCAGATTCCTGGTACGCTCCAAACAGAATGTGGCACGTCACAGTCCAAAGTCAAGTCAACCCGTCTATGTCAAAATATATCTCGCTACTGCAGATATAGTCAACTCTAGTTTCTGTTTGATGTGGTTGTTCTGAGAGTTGCAGAATGCTTTGAAATCCATGACAGTTTTCATGCGTCCATTCAAATGGAATCAGAGAGAACAGAAAATTATGTAATCCATTCATTGTAACACTGAAGTGTCTGTACGAATATAAAAATTTCTAGACAGATGATGGTAGTCTTTATAAGAAATGTGAAACAAATTGAAAAGTACTTTTAAATAATTTTCTAATACAAGGATATCCCCAAATTAAACAAGAATGTCGAACCAAGTAAAATATCACGCTGAAAGTTTTTTTTACTAAACCATGTTTCAATATACTATGAAGCCAAACTGTTTTGACACATCCAGGCGAAAATGAAAAAAAAATTGCCTTTTCAATAAATTCTAGATTGTATAAATTTCTTGCAGAGTGATAATATGATTTGTGGTGTTATAATAAAACTCTTGTTAACAAAAAATAACACCGAGTTCAAGAAAACTAACCCGGAAAAAATCAGTGAAAAGTTAATCATAGGCACGTTATTTTAAGACTGCTTAGAATACAATCAAATTATTAGGTCAGTAATGTACAATTATTGTTATTTTTGTAGAGTGTGCCAGCCAAGGTTAACAAACGTGTAACGAAGTATCGTAGGTATACGTCTAATTTAATGTAATGTAACGTTGACTGCAACTAAGAAGTTCTTAATCGACACAAAGACAGTAGTCGCTAGGCGTTGAACAGTACGGGGGGCGCAGCGACAGGCGTATACGGCGGGGCTGGGGAGCACCTGGTTTAATAAGGTATTAGTACATTACCGAATTAACGTAAGCTTAAAAAATGTTTGTAAACTTTCGGAAATATTTTAAATTTCTTAAAAGCTTGCTTGCACCGACTCCAAAAGTAACAATAATTATATATTACCGTCCTTATAAATTTATTGTTTTTAAGCAGTCCAAAAATCACGCAATTATTTTTTACTTTTTAGTGCATTTTTTTTTTTCAGAGTAGATTGTTTTGAAGTCGGAGTTATTTTTCGATAAAACCCTTTTTATTTCTTGATTTTTTTACGAAGTTCCGGTGCCTACCTTCCACATTCGTGCAGTCTGTCGTTAAGGAGTTCCGTTGTGCCTTCGCAGTCCAAGTCAGTCCAGAAAGTTCTTGACCAGGTACCTTATATCTAGTCTTATTGTATTGTCATAAACCTTCCTATAACTTAATCACTATACATTTTGTAATAGATTTTTCCGTCTGGGCCGGTCCCCATATTTTCGCATGTAGGTATCGTCCCAGACGGTTCCGCTGATCGACGGGTTTTCTCGGGGTTCTCTCGTTTCCCACATCCTTTCATTACGGCGCTGACCAAAATCTCTCACTCACTCCTATTCGATTTTGAGAAGTTACCTGGTGTATCTTTGAAATCCAAGGTCTAATGCCAATAAAACTAAAACGGGATCTACTTGTTAATATCTCCTTTACAACAAGAAAAAAAAATTAAATCGGTTTATAAATGACGGTGTTCTGAGGTAACAAACAGAAATAAAGCTACAACAGATTTGTTAACCTCCTCCTTTCTTAAAAGTTTGTTAATAAATCATCAGAAACTTAACAGTTAATAAGAGTGTAAGCAGTAAGCAAGGAATCATTATCACAGTTTATATTGTTTATATTTAACTTTTTTTTAGTGAAAACTATTTTATGCTCTTTCAGTGTTTTCTAACTCTTCAGTAACGGAATTGTACAGTCAAAATTCGTTACAAACGTTTTATTAACATAAGTTATTAGAAAAATATTAAATTACACAATTTTAACATGACCATAAATGTTCTAGTGTTACAATACAAATATTTTACACCCGCCTTCTTTTACACAAGTACAAGTTCTCTGAATGGTACTTTCATTTATGCTATAACTTTTCTACTTTTATGATGTGCAACCTTGCATTATTTTTTTTTTTTTTTAATTTCCGGGATACGTAAAGTTAAATAATCCTTAATCCAAATGCTTTTTCAGGGTTCAGGTCCTGTGTTCTCCGTTTTGAATAAACGTCGCATAGTTAAAATAAATAATTATTCTACTTAAAATATACATTTTGTTATGTTTCTGTTTGTCTAGACTGTGTTAATTTTTCCTTAGAGTTAAATTTGCGTAGAATTACAGCTCCATTTTAGCAACCAAGTCTCTGCACTATGTAGGTATATATATTTTCCATAAAATGCCCTACCACCGGAATAATACCTTGTATTTTCCTGCTATTTTTTTTATATTTTCATTTTGACCTACATTACTTCATATTACATTTACATCTCCACAGAAAAAAAAAACGTGTTTTGTGGTATTCACAAAATATTTTGTTAATATGGGCATCGCTAAAATTTTTAATAACGGATACAACAGTATGTGTAGTCTTTAAAAACGTTACTGGGGGCAGCAAAATAATTTTTTGGCCACCACAAAAGAAAATTTGATTAAAGTCTATAATTGTAAAATATTTTGTATTGACCACAAATATTTGTTTTAGTGTATATTTTTTACGGGGTTAAACTATTTTATACCAATTAAAATATATATAAACATATAGGAAAATATTGTATAGTTTTGTGTTACAATTTATGCCTTTTTTTTAAAAAACATTTACATTACTCTCCCGTTTAAAATAAAATTTCTCCTAGAAATACAATACAAAATTATCTAGCGGAAATGATGCAAAAGTTATTGTTACTCAACTAAAAGTTAAACAGGTTTTGACAGCCATGTGAAAATTGTTTTTTGTTGTCTGTCCAAAATTAATTTCGAAATACTAAATAACTTTTATTCTTCGTTTTAATCTAGAGTACTTACTAAATTAAAACGGTAGCCTAATAGTATAATTATATCATTAATTTGTTAGTTTCTACCACTCATACGGCCGATTTTTCCTTCTCGTTTGGTTTCTCAAGATTTAACTATTTGATAGTATTGGCTTTTTCAGCTCGGTAGTCTTGGAGGGCATATAAAAAGAACCATGACAAATCTAAAAGGCCAATACAACAAATCAATACTTAGCGTCTAGTAAGTCAGAAAATTATTGGGGACGCGGTTTGCGCAGTGGTTAATGCACTTACCTCTTACCAAGGCGATCCGTGTACAATTCCTGTTGTGTTCGAACCTTGCTTTTTCGCATGTGGGAAACGTACGTGCCGTACATTACATTGGCTGGCTACTTTCCTCCGGATTCTCCGGATTTCCCAACCATTCGCATCCCGTCGCTTCTCCATCGTAGGGGTTTATTTTATGCAATCCTTTAATGTTCGCTAATAATCTAACAACATAAATGATAAAAACATCACGGATGTTGTATTTATCCAAGACAAAATCTCGTTAACCCATTCATGCGTGGAACTAATTGTTTCTCCTGCTGGAAAATACTTAAAATCTTCTTCAAGCTTTTCAGAATTCGGTTGCGTGCACACGCGTTGGTGAAAATTATGCGAATAAACACAGCGTGTATTTATAAACAAACAAAAATAAAAAAATTACAACTTTTTTTTAAAACTATTTAAAGTGAAATATTTTGCGCGGATAATCCGCAAATCGTATATTACGCACACGGATAATCGGGAGTCTACTGCACTTTCGTCGATTAAATTGAGGAAGTGTGCCAAATATGGAATACGAATTTGTTTTATTGTTTGTAATAATCGCGGTTTTTATAAATTCCTTACAAGGAATTTTTTTTATAAATAAAGACATTTTTACCTAGGCATAGGTTCGATTTACTTGCTTGTGCAGGTGTTCCGTCTTTTTTCGATGAAAGACAAAAGAAAGTGGTTCGTGGAACATTTAATGCAGTGGCTGCCTTCTTATAACTAGAGACCTGAAAAATTATCGTTTTCTTTCACGCACACGTTACAATTCCAGCAACTTAAGTTCGTGTCAGTTTCACAATTACCTTTGATTTATTTGACATCCTCTGGAAGACTCTGAGCCAATACTATAGGTCGTTCGGAATAAAGTGAGCACTAAAGAATTAACCTTTGAAAAAAGTCACTAGCCGTTACTGCATATGATTCAACGTTAGCAATAGTTACCTTACTGATTGTATGGTTGGCAGTGTATTGCAGTAAGTAGTTCCGTGTATTTTCGTATTTAAATACAGCAATACTGAAATAAAATGAACTAAATGTGACATAACTATGTTTTGAGTAATTAATAAACTGTTTTTGTCAAACTATATAGGTTTCTATCGACTGCACAATTTATCTTAAACGCGCAAGCATTAAGCGACGTGTCTAGATAAGTTAGACATTTCCCATCGTTTAGACGTTGCGCGCGGAAAGATACGAATTTGCTGCAAAGAGAAATTTAACAGGGCTTTTTTGAGTGCTCACTTTATTCCGAACTGCCTATATCAATATACCTTAACGTACCCCATACCACTGTGTCAACGAGCAGCTAATTAACAGCTACTGTCTGCACGATTTCACATATATTCTCTGAGGCTAGCCTGCATGTCAATGAACACGAGAATTTTTACAGTCTCTACTTAAAACCCATTGATCCGCTTCTCACTTCTGTTATTGCTTTCTCCATGTCGTCTGCATTCCACTTCTTTCGTTGTGGCGTACTATACTGTCCTTTTTCCGGCAAGACATTATTCTGTACACAAAAAAAATATTTGTGTGTGTGTGTGTCAGAACACTTACACATGCTGTACCAAATATGGAATACTATTCCATATTAGGAACATAAATGTATTCCATAAAAGGGACATATTCACTTTGTCTCACGAGTCGTGAAAATGGCAACTCTATATTCATGGAAATTGTTCAATATAACAAACTTTTAAAGCTTGAACCTTCTACTAACCACTCAGTATCTGAATACCAAGTGTAATAGGGATTAGATATTTTTTTATCTACATTCAGTGCTTACCGTGCACACACTTGTAGAGGATGAAAATCAAAACGTCGACCACCTCACATAAACAACGCATCTCTACTGACCTGTTGTCGCGTCAAAAAGCGGTGGCCTTGAACGCGCTTCCGCTCGCCTGCCTATTACAGTGCTGCCGCGCGGCAGTTTCTGGAAACATACGTATTCCATATTAGGTACATATTCCATATTTGGCACACTTCCTCTACGATTAAGTTCGGATTGTACATTAAAATCAAGAACAGTCCAGCACAGAAAGTGGCCTTATTTTTAAACTATCGTCGTGTAAACTTTTATTTATTTATATGTGCGGTGTTACCGGAAGTTGTAGTTTATAAACAAAGACATACACGCAATTGAGTAGTTTCACGTTTTACTTTACGTTTCCGTTACGTTAATTATTTCGTTAATTTACAGTGCAAACTTAAAAGCTAAAATAACAAAAGTTGCAACACAATTGAGAATGTTTTTCCGAAACTGAAATATTGTGTTGTAAATAATTATATATTTATCATCAAAGCATATCTCGTAAATATTCTCAAAATAAGACACAATTATTTAAAAAATCACCACATTAAAATATTTTCAGAAAAACAACAACGGCCTCTACTCACGAAACTTACAGTTCACTTCCGCTACTTGACTTACGTTATTCACAAGGTTTTACGAGTACATTTAAACATCAGTTTCATATATCATGAAATCTCAGTACTGCAAGATGAAACAATTCTTAGAAAATATTTTTTTTCATTATAGTAAACATATCGATCGGTTCTCTGCAAACGGCCATCTTGATTTTGACTTTATGTTATCAATATATCGTAAACGAAAAGTCAAGGTTTTCCGACCCAATTGTGAACGACCCCATACGAAGTCAAATGCTGAAGTTTGCAATAGTGTAACTGTCGTCGAGCGACCGTTGGCGAACACACGTCAATGGCCACATACGAAGCACGTGTGGAAGAGTCGGGTCAGGGTACAGCAGCCTACAAGAGACTGCCTTCAGTTCCAGTCGCGTAAATCGAGTTGTCAATTCAGCAGTACGTGCCCTGGCAGTTAACGTTGATTCCTGCGTGGCCCTGGAAGTAAAAAAGAAAGTAGGGCGGAAATGGCGTGGCTGGAATGAAATGCGGCGGATGGCGGTGACTTTGGAAGTGGAAGTTTGAAAGAGATGGGATATACGGTACGCACGTAGGAACAAGGAGGAAGAGAGAAAGGGTGACAGGAATTGTTTGAAAGAGAAGTATATCAGAAGTGAACTCGGGATATAAATTGAAAATGTAGATATAAATAGGAACGCATGGGAAATTGCGTCATTCTGCGACAGCATGTTTCTACGTCAGTTGATGAAGCAAACTTGACATACATGAAATAGGAAAAAGGTATTTTGCCTAGGCGTTTCATTTACTAGAAAATAATTGTTTTAAGTTTGCTGTACTAGACAATTATTTATAGTAATAGTAATAAAAACATGTTTTGATAGTGTTTCTTTCTAGTACCTAACCACATTAAGGGGCCTCCCTAGAACGCTGCATTTGTGTGTGTGTGTGTGTGTGTGTGTGAGGCAGGAGCGGTAAGAATGCCACTAACCGACGTTTGTAATACATTATCGCCTCTCTGCACAAGACACTAACCTGGCGTGCAGTGCTCTGTCATCCTTTTACCATGGAACTTTTTTTTAAAGTGATAACCACAATATTTTATTTATAGTCAGCATTGTTCAAAGTCTAACGCTTGTTTCTATAGTTGTGTTTTTCGAATCCGGTTGTTATTTTTCCACATACGACAGTCTGGAAAACCATTTTTGTGCCATTTTGAAGGGTCCGAAAACGATGTTTCTAATTAAAGGGCCCGCCTCGTTGCCATAAAATCACACTGCAGCGTGTTTGAAGAAAACGTTTTACACCGAAACTAATACACGTGTGTTCACGCTGTTTGTCTACGAAAAGAACAAACACTTCAGACGACTGCCCTTAAGTACTTTCAAGACAACACACGTATTAGAAATCCCCTTTTAGGGCACGTTAAAATGGGTCAAAACGGGATTTTCAGTCTGCTATAGCGGAAAATATACTAGCCGAATACATGTGAAACCACTTAAGGGTAGTGCACTGGACTTTAGTAAAGTGATTTAGTAAATAAAACAATAGGGTCACCACTTCAAGTCCCATTGGAAATTTGTTTTTTCGCAAAGACTACACGCCTTAAGCGTAGAGGCGACGCGCCGTTGTATGGCCCATACGACGTCGCCCTTAGCACCATACCTCACTCACACAAATACATGTGCACGAGGCGGGCCCCTTAACGAGCCGAATTTATAAAACTATAGCTACGTAGTTTGAAGTGTTTGTTATTTTCATAAATGTACAAATTTATTTTGCGTTGAACAGTGTGCCGTTGATAAACATTTCCTTAATTTACTTATTTTTTTAACTTAATATTTTTATTTAATTTTCATTCATTCGTTTGTTAAGGGATAACAAATTTATCAGTGCAATGTTTTATTTCTATATTCTCAATATATTGCCTTATAAATTGTTTTTTCCTTTTTTTATTATTTTTTAAATTTTATTTCCTTTATTATTTCGGCCATACATGCATACGGGCCTGCTTTGCCAGAGGACTGGCTGCCTCGGCCGGGGCCTCGGTTCTAGCTTCTCGTCTCCGGAGTTTTATTTCACGCCGGATGTAATGATAACTTCTGGTGTTCACGCAACTATCCCGCAAGCCTAAAGACGCCTAGTTTGTACCTTGTACGACCCCGCAGCCCGTTCTGTTCCTCTGAAAGTGCTGCTTTCAGTGCTTGTAGAGTCAGTCCTAACCAGTTTAATCTGTATTATGTCCAGTATTGTAGGCCGTGTCGGCCGTTTCGATACTCGTTTTTTTTAACCTCCTGTACCTGGACTTCAACGACGTTGGTTTGCCGTCATTAGATATTACTACCTTGTGTGCGTCAGACGTGTTTCTGGACGATAGTGTTTTACGTGCGCCACACTGACTACTTTCGCCTTAGGATGTAGTCACACTGAGGCTACTCTAGTCGTTTAAGGGCGCGCTCTATCGCAATTTTCATCATCATTATTTTATTTTTTATATGTACCAGATATTATTTTTCTTATTTTAGACATAAAAAATGACTAAATTTGGCTCTTATTAAATTATTTTATCTCTCATAGTTTTCGCGTAATGTCTTGTTAAAGTCATATTTTGCATGTTTCCGTTTTAACGACTACACTAAAACCAACTGATAAACCAAACTAAAAAAAATCACAGTGGATAAAGACATTGCAGGCTACAATGACATGCTCATAAAATCAAAAAATAAAAATTATTTGTATTAAAAAAATGTATTGAATTTTTTAAAATTTGTATTTTCAGTTTCAGTTATTTTTCCGTACCATGGCAAAATGAGGTATTTTAAAACACATGTTAAAAAAAAATGCGAGGACATTTTAAAGTCTGTTTTCCCGGCAGAAAACTAATTTTTGTGGCGTATAGCCACTACAGTTTTTAAACGATTAAATTGTGACTATGTTTTCCTCTGAATTATGCCGTTTATGGAAATTCATTTGAGGAAGTGTTCCTTGGAACCCGAATTGTGAAAAAAATAATATGTGTATACTATTGTAAAAATTAATTAATTTTTCAATAATGGGAAATCTAAGCATTCTTGAATTTGCAATACGTGTATCTAAACACAGGGTACTTATTTCTCCGTTAGTCTACAAACGGTGGTTGATTTCATTGAAAGTCCATGTTTTATCTGTTAGTAATGACATTTTAAAATTTCAAAATATGTGCTTATTTCGTCCTTAAATGTACTATTTTCTACCTGAAACTTAGATATGTTGGACGATTAAAAACAGTTGCTGAAAAAATTACAGCTGACTTACGCATCCATTTCCAATTATTTCGTTCTTAAAGAAATATACGTATGAAAAAACTGCAATACTTAATGGAATTATTTAATGGCCAATATATGGCCAAACAATACGGTGTGAATGAAATTACCCATTTCTTATTGAAATAAAAAATTGAGGAAATTAAAACAAATTATACCGTGTTTAAAGACTGACAATGTAATGATGTTTTTTGTGTACTGATAACAAAATATCAATCTGCGTTGCTAAAGTAACACGTTCCGTAGAGCATCGAACCTCTGGAAAACAGTGGGTGTGGGCTATACCTCAGCTGCTGGGTCCAAGGAGCGTGATCAATCCTCCAAGATTTGTTGTTTTCGGGGTACAGGAAGAGTTGAAGTGATCAATGTACGTGTCGGACACTTCTGCCCTTAGGAGAAAGACGCATTGTGGGGATCCCTGAGTGCCTACCGTGCTGCTGGGGGCGGGAAAAGGATTTGTAACATAAAATGGCGTTTTCTCACTTGTTAAATTTACTTAGCCGATTCACAAACCACCATTCAGAGTGCGTAGTGCACAAATTTATGTAAAAATAGTTCATTGTACGAGTATTGGAATACTTGCATTGATGAAGATAAAATGTAACATTAGGCCTACGTAACCTCTCATGTTGTATTTAAACAAAGTGATAAAAAGTTTGTTATTTTTATTAACAATGGTATTTTCAAGTTCAACAACAAAATTTAAAGTTGTTTATAGCGTACTTCATATTTTTAGTTTGTTATTGCGGTTAGACATTCTGACTTTACTTAAAGTGTTATGTATGCTGACTTTAAGTGTACTACATTACTTTAAGTCAATAATTGAGGAAGTTATAGTTACCCTTTAATAAAATAAATCTAAATTACGTTTATCGTCGTCGGTATCTTCCCATGAATTTGCGCATTTTTAAAACGTATGAAATTTTAATGTATTAATTTCGTAGAAGAGTAAGTTATAGTTCAGTAATAGAAAAATGCGTTACCCCAATAATTCACCATATTTTTTTATTCCAAGAGCTAATTCAAATAACGCATGAGTTGGCAAGTAAAAAAGAACAAAAACAATCGTTTATATAGTCAAAGCTTGTTATGAAGCTGCAAAAGCGACATTTAAATACAATAGGTGTATATATTACAGTAAATATTAATAATTGCAGTTTAAAATATTTAGTGTTACAAAATATTAAAATATTACTAAATTTTCAAAATTTATTTTTCTTAAAAAAAAAAAAAAAAAAAAAAAAACTAATGTAGGATTATTTCCCCGAACGATTCACGAAGTTTCAAATTGATCGTCGACAAGTTACGTGACTGGCATTAGCTTATTCGTTTACGTCTTCGTAGCATTAGCCTTATGCTGAAAGTTACGTCTGATAATATCAGACAGCAGCGCAAAATTAAGTAAGCTGCAAACACCTTCTTCCTTTTCCCCTTTCCTCACTTGACCGAAGTGTTTTTTTTTTTTTTTTTTTTTTTTTTAACCTCCTCTAGCGTTTTAATCCCTTCCAGCACTCTGGGTAAACACGGCAAAACCTCGCGTCGCCACTTGCGTTACAGCAATTAAGTCCCTGTCCCTTTCTCCTCATCCCTTAACATGAATTTCCACCTCCTTACCTCCCCCCACAAACAGATCCCCGCCCTTTTTCATCGCCGGCTAGCCCTGGCAGTTGTGGCCCCGCGGTTGTGGTCGGCCACGTGACGTGAACGAAGCCAGGGATAAAGAGAGAATAGATGAGATAAAAGAGATAAAAGAGCGATATAGAATGTGTGTATAAGAGAACAAGTAAATGACTTCATCCGACGGTGGACCCTTTTAACCGGAACAAGCCGAACAGATCCAGTTGCAACAGCGTGGGGAAATATCCAAGTTGTTGGACTGCAAAGTCCCGGACTGCGACTATCCACACTCCGCTGAGTCATCCATTTCGTTCTCTCTTTCACGTTTACAGACCCTACAGGACATCCAACAATTTTAGAAGCTGTGGACTCATCCGGATTCTGACGAGAGCCACTTTATATATCGGATCTTTCCGAGAACACAGATATAATCTGGAATATGCAGAGAAATTACGACGATGCTTTTCGTTGTCAAATATTTCCGGAGAAATACCCCTTATGAGGCCATGTTCAACGCACCGAAATTATAATCTAACTAACAGTAACAAATATTCTCAGGCAAGTATTGCGAATTTATTGAGTAGACTTTGAAATGAAATAAAGTGAGCTTTTACGCCTCGTCGACAGCGAGGTTATTTAGTGATGGCCACGCGCAAGTTAACAAGACAGGAATTAAAAGAAGAATCAGTCATGCACATTGTTAAGGAACTGTTTCAGAATTCGCATGTAGTGATTCCGGGAAACCTTGAGAAACCGATATCAGAATTGCCGTTTCCTCCAGAATGTAAGTTGAACGTGTTTCCGTCGCTCTACCTCCCTCGGTCGAACGAATACACCGGTAAGAGACGGGGTGCGGCGGAAAGAGGAAAATAAAATTAGAGATGGAAGCACCTCGAGAAAAAACAACTGGCGATCGGCAGCTTTAGCCAGCGTGCATCAGCAAGAGAAGTCCGAACTTGTATCTCCCAGGGATGGTACCTGGTCTTGGTACTGTCTGTACCACGAACCAGTGTTCAGTACCGGTAGTGGGCGGGTTAATGCTTAGTAAAATATTTCCCATTTTTTCTGTTCACGAAACTATATTGTACTGTATAGAATGCCCATGGTAAATTAAGCACTTTTGAAGCTATGGTTACCTATTTTCTTCCATCCGATTTGTATTTTTCTTTCCACCGCTTTTGAGTGTAACCATACCAGTGTAAGTATTAGACCCAGTGAGTAGATTTCACAATACTCAAAGTTAACATATGAGGATACAACGTATGTTTTATATACCACTTGAAATCTACGTGTTTTTTGGAGCTAACGTTCAAAATATCGCCAACTATAGGAGTGTCACCACATGCGTTACAGCAATTAAATCTCTTCGCCCGCACCACTTAAGGGCGCCGTCTACCCGCGCGTGAGAGGCTCAAAAGCGACGGAGCTGTAAGGTCGACCTTGAAGCGCGCATCAAATGCCGCGTCGCCTCAACGAGCCAAGCGCTGAACTAGCGGGCAAGCTTCCCGCCGAACTGATTTTACTATGAGACTTTAAGCGGTGACCATATAATATTATCTTACGCAACGAAAGGGAAAGAGTCGCTCTACAGGTCTATAATATTCAGAATATCGTGAAAATGATTACTCTTACATAAAAATCAGCGTCAAAAGTCCCGATTCGGTCACTTTCACACTCAAAAAAATACTTGTTAAGAACGATAACAGTTAATAGAAAAATTATATACCTGTACTAAGATCCTTGAATGCTTTTCGCAGCCTAACCGTGTGACAACATTATGAATGGTTTTCGAATGAAATCAGGATTGTTAAAGTTCTGCGCGCCTCTTCACGATTATAGTAGACGGCGCCCTTAACATGAATTTCCACCTACTTACCTCCCCCACAAACAGATCACGGCTCTTTTTAATCGCCGGCTAGCCGATATAATGAACCATTTGTACAGTGCATGAAAATATTTCGGGGGATCATGTATAGGAACAAAAATGCTATGTGAACATGGGCCAGAAAACACGCCGTTACTGTACTGCATGTCTCATGACTTATATATAGAGACCTGAAACATTCGCGTTTTCATTTGGGCACAAGATAGAATTCCGACAACTGTAAGTTGGTGCCTCTTTCGTAATTGGCCTTTCACTTATTTGACACCTCTTGGAAGTCTCTGAGTCAATAATGAAATTGTAACTAAAGCCCGCCGCACACGATATAATATTTCCTACTAGTTCGCTTACTAGAATGTTTATTAGTTTCTTTACTGTATAAGTAACAAGCCGATACACCAGGTGCGGTATACAAGTTTCCTCTGCACACAATACTGGCTGGCTTGCTTGTTTTGTAAATAAAATTTTCCCCGCAACATGAGTCTGTCCAAGCGACGAAAACTTGCCGCAGTGACACTTCTCATTGATTCAGACACGCAAAGGAATTAAAAAAAAAAAAAAAAAAAAAAAAAGAGCTTTGTGGGCAAGAAAATTGCTGTTACGATGGAATCGAATCACGTGACACTCGTTATGTTTTTGGATGAACTTTAGTAGGAAAATTGTGGTTGTGCCTTGTGTTTGTATATATATTTTGCCGGCATCCGAAATTATTATTGCTGGAATTTTTTTTTTTTTTTTGCAGTTAGTTCAGTTGGTCTTTCGTCCACTTCTTCCTTCCATATTTCCGAAAAATCGCGCCTAAAATGTAAACTGCTCTTTCGTCCAAATCTTTTCCTCCATGTTTGTGTTTCTCAATACTCGCGCGCGCCAAATTTATAGTGTTTTTGTTTTGATGAATTCTGACTGGCCGCTGCTTAAATATTGTAGTGCAGCTCGCAACAAAAATAGGACGCCGGCAATTAGGAAAATACTGTACCTGAGCTCGCAGGGCTGCTAGTAGCAGGCAAGATTTTGAATAGAGAAACTAGTAGCCGAGCAAGTACGACTCCTAGTAAACAATATTGTAAGGAATATTGTACCGCGTGCTGCGGGCTTCATACATACATAGATCACTTTAACAGCAAGCAGCCAATGAGCATCTGCTGTCTGCTTCAGTTCACATATATCCATGCAGGCTAGCCTACATGTCAGTGAACCCGTGAATTTTTCCAGTCTCTACTTATAGATAGAGGTACGTGAATTTCGCATATACATTCCATGTCAGGTTGAACGCCAATTATGTATACTTCATTGTCATGTCTGTGACTTGCTGGCGGCTGTTACGAAACGGGTTTGACTACTGCAAGCCAGTAGTAAATAAGGAAATAATGCGAAGTGCTATCGCTTGCTACCTGCTTGTACGGTTATAACTTATAAGCCAATATATAATCGATTGTGGCCAGTGGGTGTATAGGACTGACAAGTCTAGGCTGCTGCCAGATGAATCCACGAAATCGACGAACCTCTACTTATAGAGCATGGTGCGCGGGCAAGGCAATGATACTGTGGAATGCTACATCGGAGAATCCCTCCCGTCCAGTAAAATATGGCACGTAGTTGCCAATAAAAGCTGGACTGACATTCCACATAAGAACTCTCCTGCCCGCACGCTATGCACTATACATCAAGTACTGTGAACTGAAGCGCCGGAATTGTGCATTTTCGTACCTATGTCCATATAATATCTGTTGTTCCTCTATACCTGAGGATTTGTTCCTCAGAAATATTCACATGCAATTCTGGAACAGCCTGTTCTTGAATGTCAGCGAAAGCGAATGAAGGTGAAACGATGCTGACAGCAGCGAAATTCCAGAGTTCAATTAGTGAATTGTCGTAATTACATATTTTTATGAAATACTGTAACTTTTATAGATATTACCTGGGAGTACATTTTCCTCTTACGAAAAAAAAATATCTCAGTCACGTTTCCTGTAGTGGTATTTGAAGGTAAAAGTGTACATGTTTTTCGTTTGTATCCACTGCGAAAACCAACAAAATTAGATGGAAAAATTAACATTGAAACTAAATTTCAAGAACTGCTGCTTGACGTAGGCTATATAAAATGCAATTACAAAAGTATTTGACTTTTAAAAAATTGCTGAAATGTTTATTTATTTTTGCTACTTTTAGCAACTACTTAAATATAAAAATAATTTGTGGTGAGTTTTTATATCCGTCAAGCAGTAGCCCATAATATGTAGACTATATATTAATTACTCAACTTAAATGTGTAGATTGGTTTTCGTGGTGGATAAGAGCGAAAAACATGCAGATTTTATCTTTGAAATACCGTTATGGGAAATGCTACTGAGCTAATTTTTTTAAGGATAAAATGTACTCCCAAATAAGGTCTACAAAACGAACATAATCATAAAATTGCACTTTTTATCCTCTTGAAAGCCCGTAGTAAGCGACCACTGCAGCATCGGTGACATGACTGGGAAACGATTGCCTTGAGAATATAACAAAACATTTACCGTGTGTGACAAGCTTCAGGCAGGGTCGTCATGCATGACATAGAGCTGGAGGGCGAAAGCAGATTTTCTGGCAGACATGCCTGTCGCGCGCATCGGTTCTCGGATTTTCGCTTGTGGCATGTGGGAATCGTGCCGGATGGTCTCGCTGCTCGGCGGGTTTTCTGGGATCTCAGTTTCCCCACCCTTCTCGTTTCGGCACTTCTCTGCTGTAGGACCTATCTCACGACAAACTCCTGGGCAAGACGATACCTACGGGTGCTTAGTTGTAAGTATACAAACAGAACAGTTTTTTTGAACATACGCCATTGCGGGTGAATGTTATTGCAGAAAAAACCCACATTTAAACAAAAAAAAAAAAAAAGAACAAAGAAAAAAAAAGCCACCAAGCTGTAGTCAACAGACATAAAGACATTCACTGAATTCCTGAAAGGAATGTAGTCATATCCCAGAAGACGACACATTGACAAAAACAGATAAAAAAACAACACAAAATTAATTCCCGAGTGGAATATAGTCGACTGGAGAAAGACGACAAAAAAAACACAACAAAAGACAGACGAAACGTCGCATCTGTTGTCTTGAGAAGCCTACTGTTTATTTTCGCCTGTTTTTTATCTGTGTTGTGTCTTGCCTCTGTTCACATTCATTTTGTGTTTCTCGTTATTTGTTTTATCGTCGTCGTTCATCCCTTTGAAGCCTTTCTTACACATCCCCGCACCCCATTTTGTTGGTTTTACATTTTTCGTCTGTATTTTGTTGTTATTGGTTTTGTGTTTATCCGGTCGAACTATATTGCACTTGGGAATTAATTGGGTGTCGTTTTGAATATGTTTTTGTCCTTGTGTCGTCTTCTGGGATATGACTACATTCCTTTCAGGAATTATCTGACTGTCTTATGTTTTTTGACTACAGCTTACTGGCTATTCTTCTTTTTTTCTGTTTGGTTTTATTGTGAGATTTTCTGCAATACGGCAAAAACTATTATGTTTATAATACGAAACCATTGCAAGAATCTTGCATAGATTACATGTAAGTATGCAGTTTGGGGTGTGGTATCCTGGCCATCTGGAACCCTCCTAATACAATGTTTATAATTTATTTAGTAGTCGAGTGTACTAACAATTACTCCGCTGTGTCTGCTCTAACAAACTCAGTCCCTTTGCTTTGACAATAGTTTTAAAATATTACTACCCTTGACGTATTCAGACTCTATCTAAAGGAAGCTCATTGTAAATTATATGAAAACATCTAATAAATCTTTCTTATTTAGGTACACATTTTAATAAAATTATTTACATTGTAACATGTTTACGTTTAATTTACAGTCCAATGAATGTATATTTCTTGCACTATACAATAATTTGATTAAGGATTTTTTTACGAATAATAACTTTTAAAATAACGTCAGTGAAAACCTGGAAACCCCTCACGCCAACCATCTTTGTGGACATGTTTGCCTTTGCAGTTGTCTCTGGGGAACAGCCCGTCCGTATTTGTGGACGCTGGAAATACGGCGAGCTGATCAAATTCTAGCAGACAAAGTGTACTTTGCTTTTCGCTACGTCGTCGCCCGCGTGTGTTTGTTCGCGCGCAAGCTTGCTCTGAGGTAAACCACGAAGCAAGTTTTGCAAACACCAAAGGTCAGTGAGGCAAAGGCTAGTGAACTGGCGAAATGAGGGGAAAAAGATGGTTGATTGTAAAGTGGTAATGTAATACTTAGTAAACTAGTTTGTTTTATGAATTCGGCACGTTGGTATAAGTAGGCATACTAAAATATTGAATTTATTAGAAACTAATTTCAGAATTTATGGAATTATAAACTAAAGAAAATTTTTCATTACGACTGCGGTGGTTAAAAATCTGCTGTAAATAAAATTCTCTCTTATTTGTCTCATTTATCAGAAAATACATTGATTCTGATGCTAAACAGCTCCGTATTTCGTATCCCGCTAACGGGATGGAAGTGGGTGGCATTTTTAAAAGTAACAAATGAGCAAACCTGCCTTATGTTAAGAATTTAAATGTAATATTCCGCAACAAAGACAAAGAAAACTCTTAAAGCGTACAAGAAAGAGAAAGTTTTTTTAATATCACAGAACTTACTTCTTAGTATTATGTAATAAATGGTACTTTTTGTAATTGAGATATGCAGTATGAAGTAATGAATGTTTAAGAACTGTAAAATAAGAGAATGCTTCGTTATTTATAAAATGTATTATTTTTAAATTATACGATCATAGACGGTCAACAAGACAATTTTCGGATTCGGCGAGCACGGTTTTGGTTAGAGACACAGAAAAATTGTCGGAAAGGTTGATTGTCTACTAGGCTACAATATGCCGTAGAAAACATTTTGTATCGAAATTGGCTGTCATTTGTAATAAGTACAGATTCTCTGTTCAACGTGCCCAGCCATAACTGTATAGATTTAATACAGAACGTGCGTGATTTGTCCCAAAACTGTTCCCACGTGTCACGATTAAGATAATACAATTTGTTGGAGACTATATTAAATACATTGTGCCAACATATCCTTGAAAACACTGAAGTTTCATGTGACATGTATGATTTGTTGGTATACGTCTGACACAACGTAGCTGGCTTCAGACTAATAATATGCATAAAATATTATAGTAAAGGAATTCATATTGGCTACGTCAAAAAGGGTAATAGCTCCCGCATACAAGCGAAAGCCAGTAATCTTTTCATAAGCTGAACGTGGGTTGAAACCCTGCAAACAGTCAAGTTTTCCCGCAATGAACCATCATCTCTATGTATAGGTATAGAGATGATAATTTATCGCGGGAAAACGTGACTGTTATTGGTAGAGGTACGTAAATTTCGCAGATACATTCCAGGACAGGTTGAACGCCAATTATGTATACTTCATTGTCATGTCTGTGACTTGCTGGCTGCTGTTACGAAACGCGTTTGACTACTGCAAGCCAGTTGTAAATAAGGAAATAATGCGAAGTGCTATCGCTTTCTACCTGCTTGTACGATTATAAGCCAATAGATAATCGATTGTGGCCAGTTGGTGTATAGGACTGACAAGTCTAGGCTGCTGCCAGATGAATCCGCGAAATTTACGTACCTCTAGTCATTGGGTTTCAACGTAAGTTCAGCTTGTAAAAATTGACTAGCTTTATCTTGTACGTAGAGCTGTTACCCTTTTTGACTGAGCCAATTAGAATCCCGCTATTGTTATATTTAATGCCTATTATTGGTCTGCAGACAGCAACGTTGCGCCAGACGTATATCACCCTATCATACACGTAGCAAAAAACCACAGTGTTTTCAAGGGTATGTTGTACCAAAAATTTTTCGCGATATATCATCA